>PVJS01018381.1:0-34945 GCA_004027185.1 Glis glis | reverse complement strand
ACCGGGCCGGGCGTGGTGGCGCACGCTTGTAATCCCAGTACTTTGGGAGGCGGAGACCGGAGGATCTGGGTTCGCGGCCAGCCTCAGCTCTCTCTCTCTCTCTGTCTCTCTCTGTCTCTCTCTGTCTCTCTCTACTTAGTGAGGCCCTCCACAACTTCGTGAGACCCGGTTTCAAAATAAAGTCTAAAAAATAGGGCCGGGGGTGTAGCGCGGAGGTAGAATGCCCCTGCGTTCAATCCCCGGTACCGCAAAAGAAAAAAAAAATGTTTCAACCCAGGAATCACAGAGATATGGGCTCAGATCTCATCTCCACCATTTCTATCCACATGCCCTATGGGACTTACTCGAAACTCTTGGTTTTAAATGGTCATAATGACAGGCTTGCCCCCATAGAACTGCCGTGAGGGTTAACTGAATAATTTTACCACAATGCCCAGCACTTACTAAACGTCCAAAAAAGTGTAGCATTCTGCCATTGTTTAAATGGAAAGACTACACTCTTAAAATAAGATTTCCAAATCTTTACTGTTGAGCATGCAACTATAATTTTCAGTAAATTGATTTTTAGTACTGTTATATTTTCCCCTCATATCAGCTTTAAATTTATTCACCCATTTTACAAAATGAGGTGGTCTGCTTTTCCTTCACTGGAGATATGTACCTCCGAGAAGTTACTGAACCTTTCTGAGCCTCAGTTTCCATTTGTGTGAAATATAAATAATAACATTCCTCACCTCACCGATACATGATGAAGATTAATTATCATAGATGTTAAAGACTTAGAGCAGCTCCTGGCACGGAGTACGTGTTCTTTAGATGTAGTCTCTTAATATTTAAAAAAAATGAGTCAAGATTAAAATTGAAAGCACGGATTCAAATAGAGATATTCATACACCAAAGTTTATCACAGCATTGTGGAAAATAATCACAAGGTGGAAACAGCCCCCAAAATGTCCATCAGTGGGTGAATGGGTACCCATAATCTGGTATATGCACACAGTGGAATATTACTGAGCCTTAAAAAAGAGAATGTAATTCCGATATCTGTTCCAACATGGATGAACCTTGAAAATATTTATGGAAAGTGAAATTTCAAGCCAGACACAAAAGGATGAAAACTAGCCAAATTTACCGAGACAGAAAGCCGAGTAGAGGTTACCAGGGAATGGGGTATTGATTAAGGGGTACAGATCCTATGTTGGGGAAGTATGAAAATTTTGGAAATGGATACTAGTGATATGAATGTACTTCATGCCCCTGAACTATACACCTTAAAACGGCAGATTTTACGAGATGTCAGGTGTTCACCATGACATACAGATGAAATGTTTTTAATCAACTCGATTTTAGATCCTAGCAAAATGAAAAATCTGATCCTCTATCATATGCGGCTGGCAGTGGCTGTTTTTTTTTTTATTGAGCAACTAAGTATGCTTTTTAATTTCCTAAAGAGATCCGAGCTTCTTTTTTTTTTTTTTTTTTGCAGTACCCCGGATGGAACCCAGGGGCATTCTACCTCCAAGCTACACCCCCAGCCCTATTTTTTATTCTTTATTTTGAAATAGGGTCTCACTAAGTCGTGGAGGGCCTCACTAAGTAGCTGAGGCTGGCCGCAAACCCGGATCCTCCTGTCTCAGCCTCCCAAGTACTGGGATGACAAGTGTGCGCCACCACGCCCGGCTCAAGCTTCTTGTTTTGATCATACTTTCACTGGTGCACTATAATCACATATCAAAATGGAGTTCAGAGTGATAGGGGCATGCATGCACACAGCAATTGGTGCTTTAAATAGAGAAAAAATGGCCGTCTCAGATTAGCAGATTTCAAACAAATGGGACCTCAGAGGGTCACGCAGGCTCAGTCCCCTGAGCACCCCGGCTTCAGGTCGGCCTGCTGTTCTGCAGGCCTGAAATTGCTGTCTCAGCAGCGCAGAGCCTCCGCTTAATATGGAATGATCTGGAGGGACTGTCAATTGCAGAAAGCACACACCCGAAGAGTCACCCGCTGCCATTTTAACCTCATGGGCACGCACCGCTGGAACGATGATTTAGTTATAGGAAAGCTGGCTGAGGCAGCCAAGGCAAGCCCCTTTAGTCCATCGCGGAGCCCAGACTGTAATGTCATAGAGAGGGAAGTCAGACAGGAGAGCACACACAAATGGGAATTGTGGACTCTGGGAGAATGTTTTGCATGCCCTGGGCTCCTGCAGATCCACAGGACCTGGTCAGGGACCGTGCACACCGCTCCCTTTCAAAGCGCCTTTCCGCTTTGAGTTCACGTTACATGCACACTCTCAGATGTCTCTGTTTCCCCCATTGCTCAGAGCTCCTTGCCTGCAATAACCACCGGTTCTCTTTGCAGAGTGCCTCAAACCAAATGAACGCATTTTAAATCTGAACAAAGACTCCCCCCATTAAGTCTCTTTGGGGCTTTCTCCCCCACCTTGGGAGATTGGGGGCCCAGCAACTAGTGTCTTTTTAAATTTTTTTTATGTTCATTTATTGGTGCATTGTAGTTATACATTTTGATATATATCAGGGTATGAACATCATACATGCACACATTGCACATTTAGCCTCCCTCCAATCCCACCCTATTCCCTCCCCCTTCCCTCCCTTTCATGCTCCGGATAGTGATTGAGTCTTACAGGTTTGTGTATGTACATCATGTGCTATAGTGTGTTTCCCTCCACTCCTCTCCCAACTCCCTCTGTTAGGTCACCTTCTTTGTCCATCTAAAGATTTCTTCTTCGTCCCTTCTAAGTCCCTTCTAAGTCCCATTCTATCTAGCTCCCACAGATTAGGGGGAACATCCGATTTTTTACTCTTAGTGCCTTACTAATATCACTTAGCATGATGTTCTCTAGTTCTCTCCATTTCCCTGCAAATGACGTGATTTTGTTCTTCTTTGTGGCCACGTAAAATTCCATTGTGTACATATCCCATAGTTTTGTGATCCATTCATCTGTTGATGGACACCTTGGCTGGTTCCAAAGTTTGGCAATTGTGAATTGTGCAGCTATAAACATAGATACACATGCGTTAGTCTGGTAGTTGGGTTTTAGTTCTTTGGGGTAGATGCCTAGCAGTGGCATTGCTGAGTCATATAGTAGGTTTATTCCCATTCTTCTGAGGATCCTCCACACTGTTTTCCAAAGCGGTTGCACTAATTTGCAATCCCACCAACAGTGTAGTAGAGTTCCTACTTCTCCACATCCTTGCCAGCATTTGTTGTTGTTTGTGTTTTTAATGATTGCCATTCTAATTGGGGTTAGGTGAAATCTCAGGGTAGTTTTGATTTGCATCTCTCTGATTGCTAATGATGTTGAACATTTTTTCATACATTTATGAGCCATTTGTATTTCTTCTTCTATGAAGTGCCTATTTAGTTCACTTGACCATTTTTGCCCATTACAACTAGTGTCTTGTAACTCTGAATTGAGGAAGAAAGCACATGCATGCTCCAGTATCTGCGCTCACTCCTGTTGGTGATTTCAGTAATTCACTGAAATTAAAATGCTTTCAAGTAGGAACAATGCAATATTAATACAGACAGCTCTGGGAGATAGTAAAGTTTAATGGCGGGCTTGAGCCTAGTGCCTGGGTGTTTTTGGAAATCAGCATAGTGCTATAGCAATCCAGAGAGTGCTCGTGGAGAGAGGGCCAATAAAACAGGTTTCCCATAAGCCCAATGTGGTGGTGCAAACCTGTAATCCTAGCACTTGGGAGGCTGACACAGAAGGATCACAGATCTGAAGCCAGCTTCAGCAACGCGAGGCCCTCCACAATTCGGTAAGACCCTGTTTCAAAATGTAAAATAAAATAGGTCTGGAGGTGTAGCTCAGAGACAGAATGCCTGTGGGTTCAATCCCCAGTACCAACACCAAAAAAATAAAAATAAAAATAAAAAAATAAAGACTCCTAGCCAAGTCGATTGACTAGAGAAGGACTCTCAACTTAACACTATTGACCCTTAGGGCTCAGTCCTGGTTGTGAGTTCTCTCTTATTTGTTTGTTATTAATATTTATTGGTGCATTGTACCCATGCATCATATTGAGGTTCAATCCTATGTACGGAGGACGTACATAGGATTATTTGAACTGTTTCCTTCATCAATTCTCCTCCCTCCCTCCTTCCCTCCCTCCCTCCCTCCCCAAATCACATTCCACGATTCTATTGGTCTGTCTCCTCGTTGTTGGAAGTCTTTTTGTATTTCCCAATGTCTCCCTAGCTTCCACAAGTGAGCAAAAACATATGACCCTTCACTTTCTGAAACTGGCTGATCTCGCTTTGCATCATATCCCCGAGTTGCATCCATTTTTCTGCAAATGACATTATTTTGTTTTTCTTGATGGCTGAGTAAAATCCCATTGTGTGTATATTGCACAGTGTTTTAATCCATTCATCTGGTGATGGACACCTAGACTGGTTCCATAGTTTGTCTGCTGTGAATTGTTCTGCTCAAACATGGATATGCATGTATCACTATAACAATTAATTTGATTTCTTTGGACAGCTCCCCAGGTGTGGCATGGCTGGTTTGTGTGGTGGTTCTGTACTTGGTCTTTTGAGGAACCTTCAAACTGACTTCCATAGTCTCTGGAGCCCAGTAACTCCGACCCCCCTACAATCATGAGGATCACAAATATCTCCAGATATTTATTTCCTAGTGTTTGGGGGGTTGAGGATGGTAAATAATTGAGAAGGACTTTACAATGTCCAGTACACATGCTGGATTACAGAGAAGCCATCCATTTAAGGCTAGGGAACAAATAAGGACATTTATTTGTATATTTTATGACATCCTAATAATCTCTGTTTATAGTTTATTATGTCGATAATAAAATGATAGAGCAGTACCTCTACATAGACTTCAGAAATAATAATACAAGCCAGAAGTAATGGCACACATCTTGGGAGGCTGAAACAGGAGGATTGTAAATTCAAGGCCGGCCTCAGCAACAGTGACACTCTCAGCAACTTAATGAGATCCTGTTTCAAGAACAAAAACATTGTTTTTTGAAAAAATTTTTTTTCAAAAAAAAATAGGGCTGGGGTGTGGCTCAGAGGTAGAATACCTCTGGGTTCAATCCCCAGTAATACACACACACACACACACACACATATACAAATAATACATTGCTAGAGGTGTATGTTTTTGTTTTTCCTAATAGAAATGTATAATCAAAAAATGTGGAACTTCTCATGCTATAGTATTTGAGCCTAGTTGGGGAGAAATTACAACTTGATAAAGAGTGCATAGAACAATATTTATGAGCTTTAATTTTATGTGTCAATTTGATGGGGCTACAGGGTGCCCAGATTATTTGGTCACACATTATTCTGGATAGGATGTTTCTGAGAGGACGTTTCTAAATGAAATTCACATTTTGGATCCATAGGCTGAATAAGACATATTCGGCCTCATCCAACTCATTGAGGGTCTGAGTAGAAGGAAAGTCCGACCGTCCTTTCAGGAAGACGAAGGAAAGGATCCCTCTTGCTTCGTTCCTTCAAACGGAGATAGCAGTTTTGCCCTGCCATCGACCTTCCTGGGTCTCAAACCTGCTGGCCCTAGGACAGTAATTATCTACTATACTATCACTATCACTTCTCCAGCCTGCTGACTTACCCTGCAGATCTTGCGACCTCTCAGTCTACACATAATCAGGAAAACTAATTCCTTATAAGTCTCTACACACACACACACACACACACACACACACACACTAATGTGTTCTCTCTCAGTTCTGTTTCTCTGGAGAACTTTGGCTCCTACACATGATTAATCAGCCCATCAAGGAAATATGTGTTTGCGTTTACCAACTAGAAAAGGAGAATTTGGGCTAATCATTTCTACAACTTCTTCAGTCTGGGAAGTCATTCGTTCTCGTCCCTGGATAGCCTCCGATGACAGCAAGGGGGAATAGGGGCTCACTTGAAGCAAGAATAGGAGTTCCTGCTGCTGTTTTTGAGTTAATACTATGTGCTAGGCCTTGGGCAATGAAAGTATTCTGGCTTCTATTTTACAAACACAGAAGTCTAAGCTAAGAAAGACGACTTTGCCCGTGGCCATACAAAAGTAAATGAGGTAGCTAGGATTCTAAGCAGCCTTCCTCTAATGCACGAGCCTTTTCTCTTTCTTACTCACCAACCTATTTTTGCATCTGACTATCCATAAGACAATCTCCTCCCCACAAAGATGTAGGACTCCAGGGTAATTTTCAGTGTTTCCAATGTAGCATCATCTGCCTTGAATTTCAGCGAAGTCACAGCTGATGTAGAGGGATCTGGCGAGATTTCATCAAGTTATTACAGAATCCTGGGAATAAATGTGTGTGTGCCTATGAAGCGCTAAGTTTCTTTTCAAACGGGAGGGAGACATTTCCCACCGAGTAGGAAATGTTTGCGGTCCTCACATTCTTGTGCGAGGATTTCCAAATTGATGGCTATTTGCTTCAAAATGAGGCAGGAAATCAATCCTGGAAATTATTGTGTTTGTAGCTCAATTCTGCAAGTTGTAAAATATCGTTTCTTTCATCCCCTGTATGCTGCATAGTCGCTGTTTCATTCTTCATCGTAATAGCAAAATATTCAACAGTACTGTAAATACACACAGATCTTGAAGACGTGTGTTAGATTTGTTTTAGAGTTAGCTGGTGCGTGGCTTTTGTGTCAGCAGATCTTCCCCTCTTTAGAGAAGAAAACCAGGTCTCCCTCATATTTCATGTCATTGTTTCAAATGTGTTTCCCTTCAAAAATATGTCATGGTGTAATTAGTCCTCTCTTTAAAAAAAATGTTAACACAGATGTCTTTGAGAATGGAGAGTAGCAATATAAATGGTGCACATGCTTGAATGAACTTTAAGGGTAAGTAGTAAGTCTCCTCCAGGGACCCAGGACAAATGAACGTCCCCAGCAAAAGACAGAGGCGTATTTGGAACCGTCCCTATTCAGGGGTCTTAGATCTGATGACTTATAGAATCTCCCTCATCATATACTGCCCCTGGTGTTCAGAACACACCACAGCAAAATAGGGTGGCTTGGCCTTTGAGGAGAAAATATAAGGATGGAGCGACGAGGAAGAATTCCTCTTGCCCCTTCTGCCCCAAAGCAGGCCATAAAAGTTCAGGTTGGCCTTCTCCAAAGTAGGTCATAGGACTCACGTATCAGAAGAGCCCTGCCCTACACCCAGGGGAAAAGAACGTCACATAGGGGCACCAAGAAGGGTTTCTTCTTCCAGTTGATGAGGGTTACATCAGACTTTGTTCCTTCATTCATATTTAAACACCACCGTTCAGTAAAAATACACAGTTTGCCAAGTACTTGGGAGGCTGAGACAGAAGGATGGCAGGTTCGCGGCCAGCCTCAGCAACTTAATGAGGCCCTCAGCAACTGTTTCAAAATAAAAAAAATAAAATAGGGCTGGGGGTGTAGCTCAGTGGTAGGGTGCCCCTGGGTTCCATTCCCAGTACCAAACACAAAACAATACACAGTTCACCCTAGGTCTTTGAGTCCTCTTTCTTAAGGCTCTTGTGTTGTGTAAAGAGTAAATTAAATATCTTTATGTTCTTCTCTTGTTAGTCTGTCTTTTGTTTAGCAGCCTCAGTAAGGGATCTTGGAGTAGGTGAGAAATCTTCTTTCTTACACTGGTGTTCCTCAAAATCTGGACATATATATATATATATATACACAATCATAGTTTTTGTTTTTGTTTTGTTTATAATGTACTAGGGATTGAACCCAGCGGCATTCTACCTCCATGCTACACTTCCAGCTCTACATTAATTTTTTTTGTGTGTGGTACTGGGGATTGAACCCAGGGGCATTCTACCTCCGCGCTACACCCCCAGCCCTAGTTTTTATTCTTTATTTTGAAACCGGGTCTCACTAAGTTGCGGAGGGCCTCACTAAGTAGCTGAGGCTGTCTGTGAACCTGGATCCTCCTGTCTCAGCCTCCCAAGTACTGGGATTACAAGCATGCGCTATCACGCCCGGCTTAATTTTAATTTTGAAACAGGGTCTCACTAAATTGCTGAGGGTCTTCCCAGGCTGTTGAGGCTGGTCTTGAACCTGCAATTCTCCTGTCTCAACCTCTGGGATTACAGGTGTGTGCCACCATACCTGGCATAGACACATTTCTTAACATAGCTTTCTGACATTTTCAGTATTATATATTTAACATTTTCCATAAAGGCACGGATTTTTAAGTGAATTTTGGATGTGAAAGGTGTGTATATCAATAATATAAATAGAAGTGAAATTTGTCATATGGAAAATGAACATAACTTATATAACTGTTTACAGAATCGTACAATACTCATTGATTGAAGTTAAAATGTTTACGAAATGAAAATAATAGTGTATACACCCTAAATGCGCTTAGCACATTTTTGTAAATTGTGACCTACTCTGTCCCTATTTTTAGGCTTGAAATTGCATTCCGAGCCATAACCATGGCTTCCATTATGTATAAATAATTTGTATATGAACATATATATAACACATAAGCACATCTTTTGCTTTGGAGATCGATAATCCCAGTACTTGGGAGGCTGAGACAGGAGGATCCGGGTTCGCGGCCAGCCTCAGCTACTTAGTGAGGCCCTCCGCAACTTAGTGAGACCCTGTTTCCAAATAAAGAATAAAAACTAGGGCTGGGGGTGTAGCTCGGAGGTAGAATGCCCCTGGGTTCAATCCCTAGTACTGCAAAAAAAAAAAAAAAACATAATTTGAACTGTTTAGTCCATCAGTTTTTCCTTTCCCTCTCCCCACCTCCCTCCCGCATTCCATTCCACGATTCTGCTGGTCTCTCCTCAATTATCTGAAGTGCCTTTTGTTCCCTATTTTCTCTCTGGCTTGCACATATAGGATAACACACTTACTGGTTAATTATAAAATTTATTACCAGGGATACAGTTGAAGAGCCCATGGAAGATGCTAAGGGCAGGAAATGGGGAAGGGGCACCGACCTTCCTGTCCCTGTAGGGGCGTACCCCGCTCCGGGAGCCCCTGAGTTCAGCAACATGGAAGCGCTCCAAACCCAGACCTTTTGGGGTTCTCTAGATACTCCCTTACCCCGACATGATTGATTAAATCGTGGCCATTGGTGAGGGGTCAGCCTTCAGCGCCTTCCTCTGTCCTCTCTGGAGGTACAAGGATCGAGCTGAAAGTCCTCACAGTCTCACCACGTGGTCGGGTCCCCTGAGACCCAGTCCCCATGCCGAGGCTCTCCGGGAGTCCCCGGCCCTGGATCCTGTCACTAACACATACAAAGGCACTTATCATTTGGAAGATTCCAGAGGTTTCTGGAGCTGTGTGCTAGAATATGGCAGAGAGCCCGAACCTAGGCTTCTCATTAACAACCACCATATCATAGAGAAAAGTAGAATCTGTGCTTTTGACCTAAAAAGGAGGGAACTGAGGCAGAAGAGAGGTTATGTAACTTGCAGAAGGTCCCCAAGCCAGGAATGGAGGTCTTTGTTTGCAAACTCAGATGTCTTCTCCTCCCAGCCAGTCACTCTGTGCTGGGTTTCTGTTACCCACCCATGGGACCTCGTGCCTCCCGGGGAAGAATCGGATAAAGGCGGTGGAACCAGGCTGTTTCATGGTCACGGTCTAGCCCGGGAGGTAGTGCCTGGGGAAGAGAAATCCCAGACTGATTCAAATAGAAGATAAAAGGCTAAGCGTTTTTGGCATCTGTGGGCGAGGCGGGGACCCTGGCGTTTGGCATCATCTTAGGTAGGAGCCTGAGTTTTTCTTCATCCTGTCTCATCACCATCTCGTCTCCGCCTCCTGTGTGGTATAGATGACTTTAGCGACTCGTCTATGCAGGCACGTGACCCTTACCGCCAGGGATCTGTCCCTTGTCACCTGGCAACAGTTCTACTGTGGTTTTGAAGCAGGGCAGATCACTACCCGCCTCAGCGGGTTAGATTTTAATGATCTTGGATTTCTTTTTTTTTTTTTTTTGGCGGGGTACTGGGGATTGAACCCAGGGGCATTCTACCTCTGAGCTACACCCCCAGCCCTATTTTTTATTTTTTATTTTGAAACAGGGTCTCACTAAGTTGCAGAGGGCCTAACTAAGTAGCTGAGGCTAGCCGCGAACCCGGATCCTCCTGTCTCAGCCTCCCAAGTACTGGGATTACAAGCGTGCGCCACCACGCCCAACCTGGTTTACTTTTTAACTCCCAATTTTCTGGATGTCCATTAGCCCCAAAAGACTGGGGGGATAACTTAGGTGTATGACTTTTCCTTAGAGTATAGGTGATTACCTATATGTCAATACCTGAGCCGGATATGGTGGCACACACCTGTCATCCCGGTACTTGGGAGGCTGAGACAGGAGGATTGCAGGTTCGAGGCCAACCTCAGCAACTTAGTGAGGCTGTCAGCAACTTAGCAAGACCCTGTTTCCAAATAGAAAAATAAAATGGGTCTGGGAGTATAGCCTAGAGGTAGAAGAGCCCTGGCTCCTTCCCCAGTACCACACAAAAAATGAAAAATACCTGGACTCCATCATTCTGCAGTTACTTTTTGTGATTTATGCCCTACTTTACTTTTTCTTCTACTTGCTGCACAGAAATGTAGGTACTGTCCCCCCCCCTACATTGGGAATACTCAAATGAGTGACAAACACTTATAGGACACATCAAATTCTAAACGTCCAATATATTTTTATATCACGTCGCGTAATGTGACACATTAAACAGTTGCGGAATGTCAAAAATCGGCATAATAGATGAATTGGAAATCTAGAGTGGCAGGTTGTCATTACAACTGTGCCAAGTTTTTGTGATAATGGTGAACCCTGGAAAATTGCATTTCCTGGCCCTGCGCGTTGCCCACATATTGACATCTCCCATAAGGCTTCCCGGCGGAAAGATGGAATTGGATTTTGCCTAATCCGATAATTTTCCTTAATGGAAATTTAAGGGGCTCAAATGCCTGCGTTCAACTATGGGCTTCAGGATCTTTTTTATTTAAAAAAAAAAGTTATTTTCTTCCTCTGTTCATAGAGGGAGATAAGGTAGTTTCACAGGGAACTAGATTGTAGAAGTGGGTACCGAGTGGTTCCATCATTCAAATTCTAAGTGCTGCTGGGCGTGGTGGCGCACGCTTGTAATCCCAGTACTTGGGAGGCGGAGACAGGAGGATCCGGGTTCAAGGCCAGCCTCAGCTCTCTCTCTCTCTCTCTCTCTCTCTTTCTCTCTTTCTCTCTCTCTCCCTCTTTCTCTCTCTCTCCCTGTTTCTCTCTCTCTCTCTCTCTCTCTACTTAGTGAGGCCCTCTGCAACTTCATGAGACCCGGTTTCAAAATAAAGTATAAAATAATAGGGCCGGGGGTGTAGCGCGGAGGTAGAACGCCCCTGGGTTCAATCCCCGGTACTGCAAAAAAAAAAAAAAACAAATTCTAAGTGCTCACACCTATGTTTGGAACAGGGCCCTGCATGGTGGAGGGTGGAGGGCGGATCCCTGTCATCTACCCATGAGATGCCAGGGATAAACCCCAGCTCTCCCCCAGTTATGACCATCAAAAACATCTCCACACTTGGCTGAAAAGGTACCTCTGGTTGCTGATCACTGATGTAGGGCAATTAAAATTTTGGCTCTTTATTGATGTAAGAATTACAGGTGATGACACCTTTCTACACATTAGAAGGCTAGAGGCTTTGAGGAGAGTAACTCATGGGTCACGATGCTGATACAGTTCCATGGATATTATAGCATGGCGGTTGGTTAGTACGTATTCTCTGGAATAGCATTATGTCTTACAAAGACAGTCAAGTCACACCCCTGGTAGAATCTTTGAGGAACTGTGTATTCTAGTCCCGTTTTAAGGTTGAAGTAAGTCATCGTTCCAAATAATGAGAGTATTGATACCACCCCAGGCCTCCCTACCTGAGCACACAGAAGCAAATACTTGGGCATCAAGTTTTTATATTTATTTTATTTTTTATTGTTTGCGGTACTGGGGATTGAACCCAGGGGAATTCTACCTCCGAGTTCCACCCCCAGCCCTAGTTTTTATTCTTTATTTTGAAACAGGGTCTCACTAAGTTGCGGAGGACCTCACTAAGTAGCTGAGGCTGGCTGCGAACCTCGATCCTCCGGTTTCATGACAAGCGCCACCACACCCGCTTTTTACATTAAGTTCACATGAAGGTTTACATTAAGTTTTTACATTAAAAAAATTTTGTTGTGTGGCCACTTGGTAAGGAGGACAGGAGCTCCTCTGGTCAGTTGGTGGTGGGGGAATTGAAAGGAAAGGCCAGGGGAGAGGTTGTTTGTTGATCATATGGTAAGTAGGGGCAGTTTCAGGGATGTTTTGAATAGGTGTAGACGATCATCATACCTCTACTAATGTCTACAGGGCATTGACTAGACGTCTATACATGTCTATTGTGGAAGAGCCAGTTCCGTGCTGTCTTTTTATTTCTTGGTACTAGGGATTGAACTTAGAGACATTCTGTCTCCAAGCTACACCTCCCCCATCCCTTTCTTATTTTTTTAAATTTTGAAACAGGGTCCCACTAAGTTACTGAGGCTGGCCTCGAACCTGCCATCCTCCTGTCTCAGCCTCCCAAGTACCAAGATTACAGGTGTGCACCACTACACCCAGCTTCCATGAGTAGATTCTGGCTGCATTTCCTGAAAAAAAAAATCAACAACAACAGAAATGCTTTGTTATTTAAGGAATTTATGTCTGGGTATGTTCAGGCCTTAACGGGTTTTAGTGTGGTTTATATTCAGAGAGTGCTTTTGGGTTCAATATTTGGGCACGCTTGTAATCCCAGTACTTGGGAGGCTGAGACTGGAGGATCCAGGTTCGAGGCCAGCCTCAGCTACTTAGTGAGACCCTCAGCAACCTAGTGAGACCCTGTTTCAAAATAAAGAATAAAAAATAGGGCGGGGGGTGTAGCTCGGAGGTAGAACGTCCCTGGGTTCAATCCCCGGTACCGCAAAAAAAAAAAAATAAATAAAAAATATATTTTCTTTCATTTTTCCCAGTATCTGAGGAGAGTTTTCAATGACCCATTTTCTTGATTAAAAAACAAAGCCTCTTTTTATTTTCCTGTGGTAGGGAGATCGGGAAATACAACTGTTATGAATAATTTGTGGTGACTCAAGTTCTTTTACTGAGTAAAACCCTTAAGAAACCCACTCAGTCTCTTCTCTTTGTAATATTTTTTTTCTCTGTCTTTGAGAGCCGTGTCAAAGACTCATAGTTGTTTATTTCTTCTGCTCTGCAAATTCTAAATCGCATTCTACATTTCCCTATCTTGACGTCGCAGGTTGGCTGTCCGGGGACCTCATGCAAACCGGAACATCTGTCCCCAGCCTCTCCGGTGAGCTTCCCTAAAATTACCTTACATCAGGACGATTTGCAACCTCAGGATCTCAAGTTTCTTTTTTTTTTTTTTTTGCGGTACCGGGGATTGAACCCAGGGGCGTTCTACCTCTGCGCTACTCCCCCGGCCCTATTTTTTATACTTTATTTTGAAACCGGGTCTCACGAAGTTGCGGAGGGCCTCACTAAGTAGAGAGAGAGAGACAGGGAGGGAGAGAGAGAGAGAGAGAGAGCTGAGGCTGGCCGCGAACCCGGATCCTCTGGTCTCCGCCTCCCAAAGTACTGGGATTACAATCGTGCACCACCATGTCTGGCCAGGATCTCAAGTTTCTAACTTTAGGAGTCAGGAGCAGCTTAAGCCAATACTGGAGCTACGCGCGGTCCCCTCCCTGTCACCATAGATTTATAGATCGCCAGGTCTTCCGCCTCTTCCAGCCCTGTTGATCTTGCAGTCAAGACCCCAGAAATCAGTCTCCCGGAAAATGGCTTTTGAGGGCAGACTCTTGAAGGTGAGGGGGCCCGTCTAACCTGGGCGCCAAGCCCTCTACGCTGTGTTATCCTGTCATCTCAGAGAGAACCGCCACTCACTAACTTCAGCCGTCAGCTTTATGGTTCAGGAAAATAAATACACATTTCCCCTCCAGTAATGACTTTTTCTCACTTTGCGGGAACGGCGGGGACCCTTGTTATCCACAGATAATCATATTCTAGCGGTGCCACTGATTGTGCCAGCCAATGTCCCAAGGATGCGATTATCCCTTAATAACTGTACACCCTGTGATGGGTCGCGTTGTGTCGTTGTTTACTCTGCCCGGGTGTGGGGGAGTCCATTAGCGATCTCTGCGGTTGATATCATTCCTTGCGATGATGATAGAAAGAATCAAAGGCCCATGCGTTCTCTTACAGCCAGACAGCCCGATTAGAAATGCGTCCCGCTTCCCATCGAAATGCCATCGCTCGCTTCATATTAGTCTAATAACCCTGATGTTCATGCTAAATTATGTCAAGCAAAGCTAATGGAAATTCTTGAAATAAACATGGATAATTTAATGTCTGCATGAACTTTCCCTCCCACAGAGAGTCCAGGTTGGGCTTTAACTACCTGTGAAGGAAGTACATACTCATGAGAAACACCTGCTGATTCCGAGGTGGAAAGTGCTAGCAATAACTTCAGCAAAATAGGCCGGGTATAAAGCAAAGACCTTTCGGTACAAGGGCCCTTTAGAGTATGAATGAATGGTTATGAATGGCCGCTCTCGCCCTGCACTTCATGAGGTCCATTCACGTTGCCGTCGCGTTAATCACCATCCACGTTACTCACCGAATACCTGCCCTAGGCAGATTGCTTTCACACATACTGTCATTTTTATTTTTATTTTTATTTTTATTTATTTATTTATTTAATTTATTTCTTTGTGGTACTGGGAATTGAACCCAGGGGCATTCTACCTCTGAGCTACACCCACAGTCCTATTCACTTACTTCTTTAGTCAGTTAGCTAGTTATTTTTGGAACATGACCTTGACTAAGTTGCTGAGGCCGTCCTTGAACCTGTGATCCTCCTATCTCAGCCTCCCAAGTAGTGGGATTACAGGAGTGTGCTGTCACACCTGGCTCGTTTATTTATTTATTTGTTATTTTTTTTGCAGTAACGGGGATTGAACCCAGGGGCGTTCTACCTCCGTGCTACACCCCCGGCCCTATTTTTTTATACTTTATTTTGAAACTTTATTTTTATACTTTCATTTTTATACTTTTAACTTTATTTTTATACTTTATTTTTTTGTACTTTATTTTGAAACCGGGTCTCATGAAGTTGCAGAGGGCCGCGCAAAGGAGAGAAAGAGAGAGAGAGAGAG
Source organism: Glis glis (assembly GCA_004027185.1). NCBI lineage: Eukaryota > Metazoa > Chordata > Mammalia > Rodentia > Gliridae > Glis > Glis glis. The sequence goes on along the minus strand of PVJS01018381.1, from coordinate 19,734 downwards.
AGAGAGAGAGAGAGAGAGAGAGGGACAAGGAGAGAGAGAGCGAGAGAGCTGAGGCTGGCCACGAACCCGGATCCTCCGGTCTCTGCCTCCCAAAGTACTGGGATTACAAGCGTGTGCCACCACGCCCGGCTCTCTTTTGTTTTACCGTATAACTAGCACATTGATGTTGACAACAGCTGGTTTGTGAAGAAGTCTGGGACTCAGTCCTTCTGAGGAGCGGAGGGAGATCCGTCCATCTATCCTTTTGTTCATGTATTAAGTTCCTGTCTATCCTCACAAGTGATATTTCTGGAATTCATAATAAAATCCACAACTAATATTTAACCACAGCCAAAAACTATTATAATAGCACATTAAAGATATGGATGGGAACCTGGAAAATTTAACAAATTTTCCAAGATTTAATAATAATTGTATTATTAGTAGTAGTAGTAGTTGTAGCAGCAGCAGTAGTAGTAGTACTGGAACATTGAACCCAGGGGCATTCTACCTCCAAGCTACACCCCCAACCCATATATATATATATATATATATATATATATATATATATATACACACATATATATATACACACACACACACATATATACACATATATATACACACACACATATATATACATACATATATATATATATATACCTATATATACATATATATATCTGAATCAGGGTCTCACTAGGTTGCTGAGAGTCTCTCTAAGTTGCTGAGGCAGGTCTCAACCTGTGATCCTCCCATCCTAGCCTCCCAAGTATTGGGATTACAGGCATGTGCTACCACACACAAATAATTTTATTAATGATAGCTAGTATTTGTTCTGTGCATATTATGAGCTGGACACTGTTCTTCACCTGAATTACCTCAGTCTCTCCTCACAACAACAGCAGAGGGTCGAAATAAAATTATTAGATGAATTTTCTGCAGAAGGAAGCTGAGTTTAACAAGGTAAAAGAAGTATTCCCAGTACTTGGGAGACTGAGACAGGAGGATCGCAGTTTCAAGAAGAGACTAAGCAAGTTATCAAGACTCTCAGCAACCTAGCGAGACCCTGTTTCACAACAATAAATAAATAAATAAATAAATAAATAAATGGGTTGGGGATGTAGCGCAGAGGTAGAATGTCCCTAGGTTCAATCCTCAGTACCATAAAAAAGGGGGGCTAAAAGAAACGAAGGTCTTACCTTGCATTGTCCTCCATGGAGTGGCTAATAGCCCCTCCAGTTTCTTTCCTCTTATGCCCCACAGAAGTGACCAGTTAGAAATCTGTGTGCTTAAGCCGGGCGTGGTGGCGCACGCTTGTAATCCCAGTACTTTGGGAGGCGGAGACCGGAGGATCCGGGTTCGCGGCCAGCCTCAGCTCTCTCTCTCTCTCTCTCTCTCTCTCTCTACTTAGTGAGGCCCTCCGCAACATTATGAGACCCGGTTTCAAAAATAAAGTATAAAAAATAGGGCCGGGGGTGTAGCGCAGAGGTAGAACGCCCCGGCGTTCAATCCCCGGTACCACAAAAAAAAAAAAAAAAGAAAAAAAAGAAATCTGTGTGCTTGTCCTCTTCAAGGAAAGGAGTCGGGTGGATGTCTCTCCGCTTCATCTCTGCTCCTTCTCTTCCATCTGAGATGGGAGGTTGTAGCTAAATCTCTTTTCCTCTAATACAAATGGACCTGTTCAACTTTTTTCTTTCCCAGAAAGGTATAAATAAACAACTCCAACTTATAAATCGGAAACGTCTCCACAACAGCCTGAGCATCATTAGACATTTCCTTCTAAGAGCGGTCATGGAAATACACGATGGAAATGGAATTTATTCTTAGAGCATGTACTTTGTCTTACATTGTGAGTTGGAGCAATTAACACGGGCAGCCAGTTTTAGGAGCGCCTGTTTTATTATTTATTTATTTATTTATTTATTTTATTTATTTATTTTTTTGCAGTACTGGGGATTGAACCCAAGGGCGTTCTACCTCCGAGCTCCACCCCCAGCCCTATTTTTTAGTCTTCATTTTGAAACCGGGTCTCGCGAAGTTGCAGAGGGACTCACTAAGTAGCCGAGGCTGGCCGCGAACCCGGATCCTCCTGTCTCAGCCTCCCAAGTACTGGGATTACAAGTGTGCGCCACCATGCCCGGCTTGGAGCACCTGTTTTAGACCAGGTGATATTAGTCTCTGAAACTTCAAATTGAGGAAGACAAGACAGGTACATGCTCCCACCCAATAAAAGAAGTATGTCTCTTAGGTTGGAAGTGGGGAGCAGTAATAAACATCTTGTGGGTGGTGTCATGATAGGAACATATGCCTATTTTATTTCTTTTTTTTTTTGTGTGTGTGTGTGTGATGCTGGGGATTGAACCCAGGGGCATTCTACATCTGAGCCACACCCCTGACCCATTTTATTTTTTAATTTTGAAATAGGGTTGCTAAGTTGCTGACAGTCTCTCTAAGTTGCTGAGGCTGGCCTCGAACCTGTGATCCTCCTGTCACAGCCTCCCAAGCACTGGGATGACAGGGATGCACCACCATGCCTGACTGCATATGCTGAATTTAACAGGTGTTGGAGGAGTTTGAGACCCATTAGAGACTAGTATGGTTTTAGTAAAAGAATTATTTTAAAAATAATATGTTCTTACTGTTTTACACATGTTAGGGTTTTTGATAGCTTTGAGTGGATAGTGGAACAGAGTTCGAATTTTCTTTTGACAACAAACTCCGTGAGTTCAGGGACCTCTTCTGGCTTTTCCTCCTAGTAAATACTGGTTTATTTGTTTGTTTGGTTTGGTACTGGATTTGAGCCCAGGGACATTCTACCTCCAAGCTACGCCATCAGTCCTTTTTTTTATTTTTATTTTTTTGTTTTGAAACTGGGTCTCAATAGGTTGCTGAGAGTCTCACCGCTTTATGGAGGCTGGCCTCGAGCCTGTGATCCTCCTACCAAGCACTAGGATGACAGGTGCTCCCCACCATTCCTGGCCCTAGCCAAAATGCTTTTTGAAGAAAAAGTAAATCTCAGTGTGAAAGCTATTGGATGGTGATATTAAAGGAACAGTTGGCTACAAGTCATATTTATGAGTCAGGAGAATTTGTTTATGGAGATTTCCTTGCAAATATATAGGTCGTTACCCTGGTGGAGTGATTTTTTTTTAATTACACCTAATTGCTCACTTGTTTCTCTTGGTTTCTTTGGGCACAAAGCTGGGACTTTGTAAATTTTACAAAATCTATACAAAAGTCCAGAATCAGCTGGGAGTGGCGGCGAACACCTATAATCCTAGTACTTGGGAGGTTGAGACAGAAGGATTGCCGGTTGGAGGACAGCCTCAGCAACGTAGTGAGACTCTCAGCAACCTAGTGAGACCCTGTTTCAAAATTAAAAAACAAAAGGCCTGGGGTGTCCCTCGGAGGTAGAATGCTCCTAGGTTCAATCCCTAGTACCACACACACACACACACGCACACACACAAAGTATGTGTGGGTGTGTATATATAGATAGATAGATAAACATATATATATATGTTTAACATAGATAAACATATATATATGTTTAAATATATATATGTTTAAATATATATATGTTTAAATATATATATATGTTTAAATATATATATATGTTTATCTATCTATCTAAAAGTTCAGTATGTATATATATGTATACATACTGAACTTTTATGTTCAGTATATATACATACATACTGAACTTTTGTAGCCAACGCACATACAGCTGGTGACTGACCATATTAAAACGAAACAGATGGGGATATATTTGTGATTCAGAGTTAACTTGAATATAGGATTTTTCCTATTCCTCTATTCCCTAAGAAACGCTTCCTTACATATGTCATGATCATTTGTGAGACATTATGTTTTTAGAATATGTAAGAAAGGATAGGACAAGAAAGAGTACATTTCTAAATATGTTAACAATTATGAAGAATACTCATTTGGTCTTAAGGTATTACCCTTAGAGGACTGCTGGTTAGCTATTTAATATAGAGATGAATTATTTTGCTAGTCAGCAAGAGAAGGTACACACTTAAGAAATGATGATGTATTTATGGCCAGTCTAGAAGACATGTCATTTCTATCCCAATTCATTCTATTTATACTATTTTAAAAGAATATTTCCTTTTGAGCATTTTTGTATTTGAAATTACTTTTGTATTTTGCTGCCAATTTAGGTTGTGCTGGGGATTGAACCTGGGGCCTTGGGCGTGCTGGGCAAGCACTCTACCACTGAGCTCCTCCCCAGCCCACTTATGTTGTATTTACATATAGATCAGAACTGGGTGTGGTGGCCCACATTTGTAATCCTAGTACTTGAGAGGCTGAGACAGGAGGATCACAGGTTTGAGGACAGCCTCTGCAAATAGCAAGACTCTCAGCAACCTAGTAGGACCGTGTTTCAAGATAAAATTAATGAAAAGGGCTAGGGGCAGACCTCAGAGGTAGAATGCCTCTGAGTTCAATCCCCAGTGCCACAAGTAATACATAAATAAATGAATTAATTAATTAAATATACATCAGAGTAGACTGGTATTAAAATTTCATAGGACGATGTGGCTTACAACTGAGCCCCCGTTCTGGGCACAACAAATTAAACAAGTATAGAGTTTAATTAAAGTTTAGTTGTTTGCAAGAGGTCCCATAGTTAACTAGTTAAACTGTAAACTAGTTAAACTGCAACCATTTGACTGACTGGTTGACCGAGGTTGTAGCCCATGAAGTTGTTCTCTACATCTTGCTATAAACACTGGTTTGCTGGCGGGAGATTTCAGCACCTGTTTTGATTCTAATACCTCCCCGAATTGCTTTTCTCAAATTCAGCTACAATTATTTACTATAAGGAATTTTCCCTTTTCACATTCGTATTATTAAAGATATTTCTGAGTGGCCAAGTTTTATATACATGTGTATACATACACACATACATGCGTAGACTATTATAGAGTATTATATATACATATTTTCAGTAAGGAAGAAAACAATTATTTTACTCAGCTCTGAAGTTATCTATTGTAGAAACTTGGTTACAGGATACGCACACACGCATATAGATAAACATGAAGATATATATATTCACATGGCTGTAATCTCAGTACTTGGGAGGCTGAGACAGGAAGATCGCAGGTTCCGCCATTTAGTGAAGTCCTTCAGCAACTTAGTGAGGCCATTTCAAAGTAAAAGATAGGGCTGGGAGTGTAGCTCGGAGGTAGAATGCCTCTGGGTTCAACCTCCAGTATAACATACACACAAATATATAGATAGCATCTAATTTTCATCTCCTAATTTAATTTTACAATGGGAAGATAATAGTTAACCATGAGCTACATATAATCCTGTCTCAAAAATACATTTATTTGTGCATTCCTGTTTTGATTTTAGGAATCACTGACATAGAGTAACTTCACAGCATGTGACTTCGAGAGCTGCCCTAAAAGGTAAGCTTCCCTGGAGGGAAGGTTTTCCTTACATATACTTCACCTTCAATTAGCATCCTTAGTTTCCATGGAAACGTAGAGAACCTTTCTGTACCTGATACCATGAGATCACTTTTTGATGTGTTTATGGATGTTAATGAGCGTAGTGAAGTTCCATAAATTCATGCCAGAAACTCGAGAACAGAGACCATTCCCAGTTCTCGGGAGGAGATAACTTGAGGTAAGTTTTCTGCAATTTCTATTAATTTGGTAATTCTAAGTCTTTAGAACTCGGCATTGTAGAAAGAGTACTGGGGATCAAGTGTGGGTTGTTAAACATTCACCAAATGCTTTTGCACAAGGGGGTGGTTTAGCAGTAGAATCAGCACGAATACTAAGTTAACGCAGGTCCTACACACATTCAATTCGTAATGGTGAAGGCTTTCCAGGGGTAAAAAAAACATGAGCAAATTTGCCTGACTGTCTACAATGTATGCAATTTTTTTTTCCTTTATAAAAGACACATCTGAAGAGGTAGAAATGGCATCTGTTTTAGTTTTCTGAGACCGATCTCATGAGGTACTGCAAACTGAGTAGTTCCAGAAGCACGAAATTAAATAACCGGGTATTCAGTATAGCGATTGGTGGTATTGGCTATATATTAGTGCACGACTCTGACTCTCAGATTTTTAAAACTCTCTAGCTAAAAAAAAACTTATTTGACTTGATTCCTCAGATTTTTTTTTATAAATCAAGATGAGTGAAGGATTTTTTTTTTACCCAAAAACTATTTCTTTATGACAATCCACCCTAAAACTCAGTGGAGAAAAACACTAATCATTTATTATTTCCCATGCTTCTATGGTGTCGGTTGTTTGGGTCTTCTGATCTAGAACTTTCCCAATCTTGACTGGGGATGTTCATGGATCTGAGGTCAGTTTATAGGTCAAAATGTGCAAAATGTTCTAGCTGTGACCCTCCAAGAGGACCCAACCTTTATTCATGGTGGAATATTACACTAAGATATTCTGAGTGTTCTCGAACTTGCTGTGAACTTTTTTGGTTTTATCTCCTTAAACTTGTCTACTTAGAATCCATCCTACACAAGGAAGTAGGAATTTGCCTAAATCAGGTCCTAAATCTCACGAGATCACTGCAATGTAGCGTTTACTGTCTCCTACACTCCTTGGATCGATTCTCAGCTTTCTAACACAGATTCCAAATGTTAGCATTATTTGGCCTTCCGGGCTCATCTAGGCTTTTTTTGTCCAATCCTCCACCTTCCAAAATAGCTGTTACCTATGGATATTCTTTAAATTGTTTAAATATGCCCTATCCCCCTTGCATTTGCTAATTCTATTTCTTCTTCTGGGGATAATCCGTTCTCCTCCCATGCCATTTCCCCCAACTTGGTTTGATGAGCTGATTTTATTGCCAGGGGAAAACTCCCTTCTTCCTGGAAGAATTCTCTTGGGAAGTTTGATTTTCTTCTTGGATTTAACTTCCCCCCTTTTCCAATACAATGTAGACAACATAATCGCATTGTGCCGTGGTTGCTTGTTGAATTATCTTCCTGTCCCACTGGAGATTTTTGAAGCCAGGAATCACATCATCCAGATAATTACGGTATTCCAGGAACCTAGCAGTATAATCTATGGGAAGAATGAAAGATTTAACGGCATCCTCTCTGTTGTAATTCCTCTGTCTTTAAGTTGCTGGTCATTTCCAGAATTGAGACTGAAAGGCAGAATTTTCCTGATTCTCCTTGGGTTCTACTTAAGGACAATCCTGGTACCTGCGGGTGGTTCAGGTGGCAGCCAGGGGACAGAACGGCCCCCAAACAGTTATTTGTTTTATACATTTATAGGTTTTACATTTTTTATTTCAATAAGAAAAGTTGAATTGGTTGTCAGCATGTACCAACAAGAAGATTTCACAGAAAAGGATGGTTTACAGATTCTCTTAAAAGAAATTGAATATCTTTCTACCCCGGGCCTGATTTCCCAGATAGCAGGGGGATAAACTGAGTAGCAGCTGCCTTCCTGGGCCTCCTCCAGTTTGTCACCCTGTCATTTGCTGTCTGTGTGGCCCTGTCTGGCACTGGAGTTCAGTATCCTCAGCTGCGCAAGGCTACATGGACTGACGGAAGGTGGCAACTTAGCTCAGTTTCTGTGTGTTAGTCTCTGGTGAGGCAAAGATGGCGGCTCACTGGTTGAACGGCCCATGTAGTTTCATCCTGCCGTAGATGCATCAGCTAAGTTGAATCAAAATAATTTTGGCTTCATGTTCAAAGCCCTGTGTTTGAATTCCTGCCCTGAAAATGTAGCTAACCCAAGACTTTTTCTTTTCCCCATCTGAAAAACATGGCGCTAATAATGTCCTTCGTGGGCTTGTGTTATGTTAGGTTGTCTCACTAATACCACAAATTGTACTCTGACACACCAATAAAATGAAAGAAAATGGATATATTCTTCTCTAGATGGGTACAAGTAATTTTCATCTTTTGTTAGCCTGTATTATCATCTTCCCCTCTTTGGTTCTGGGATTGAATGCAGGGGCATTCTATAGCTGAGCCACGCACACCCCCAGCCATTTTTATTTTTTTGTTTGCAAACAAGGTCTTGCTAGGTTGCTGAGGCTGGTCTTGAACCATGATCCTCATGTCTCGGCCTCCCAAGTACTGGGATTACACGTGCGCACCACCACTCCTGGCTTGTATTATCAGTGAAAATATGTTAGGTACTGATCCATGTTGTAACATGGATGAACCTTGAAAACATTTTCTATAAAAGATGGCTAGGGAGACTAAAGAGATTCAGAGGTTCAAGGCCGGGTACTGTAAGTTAGCAAGACCCCATTTCAAAATAAGAAAATAAAAAGGGCTGTGGGTGTAGATCAGTGGTAGAACACCCCTAGGTTCGATCCCCAGTGCCACAAAAAAAAAAAGAAAGAAAGAAAAAGGCTGCACAGAAAGTCAATTACTGTATGAGTCCATGTATATGTAATGTCAGAACAGGCAAAATTACAGAGAAAAAGTAGTTCAGTAGTGTCCAAGAAATGAGGGGAAGGGAAATGGGGAGTAACTGTGCATCATCAAGGTATTTCTTTTATGGGGGTCATGAGTGTATTGTGGAATTAGAGAGTAGTGTTGATTGCATAACTTCTAAATATTCTATACACCACTGAATTGCCCATGAATGGTATGTTTCAGGGAAAGAGAATTATGTAAGTAAGTCAACAAATAATGCAATCAATGTTTTTAGAGAGCCAAAATTTCATCTTTAGCAATAACAGCTAGGAATATGATAAACTAAGCAGACTCCTTCATCCGAATCAGTGCAGACTGTCTTCCTCGCTGTTGTGACTCACCTGTCCTCCACGGTCAACGAACAAGTCACATTGCTAATTGTCAGCGTTCATCACACAAAGGTGACGCGTGACGAGTCAGATAGAGACGTGTTCATATTTCAAAGTTTTCACTGGCTACCTGTCTACGCCTGAGATTCCTAAAACAGAAAACCCAAGGATAAAAATGGCCATTTTGTTGCATTAGAAAAATAAATGCCAAATACTTCCAGTGGTGCCAGCCAGAAAGCAGGCCTTCCATAATTGACACTTTCGTAGTTAATGTTATTCGGTTGTAAATATTAGGCTATAACATGAGATTCTTGGCAGCTGGGCTGTTTCAGGTTTGGCTTTTCTCTCGATGGCTGGCATCTTGGCCGGATACAAGAGAAGGGCTAGAATTTCTGTGAACACTTAATGAGTTTAATCAGCCCCTCAGGGACATTGGAGATAGCAGGGGAATATTTAACAGAGAAACACCATTTTTATTCTTTCTGTGAGTCCTCTTGGTAGCTGACAGAACACTGCCTACCAGGGGTGACGGTACCTGTGGGGAGGGGCATTAGTGTACCATGAGTGAGATGCCGGAAGGGAGAGAACATGTCCCCTGGACTTGCATTAAAATGTTTCTCTGGGGATGCTTCTCAATGCAGTTTAAGCTGCCACCAATAAGAAAAATCAGCCGCTGCCTGCAAATGTGCAATTCCATTGTCCACCTTTTCTTTTTTGTTTCTTTCTTTTTTTTTTTTTACTATTTATGATTTCTTTCAGTAACATTGTAGAATTTTCTTTTTCAACCTGTGTCTTTGCAAACTGAAATAGAACTCACAGCGGGGGAATAGAAAGAGTAATTGCATTATGCTGTAAAGTATGTTATACATTATAATAGCATGAAGAAGTATTTAATGTTAATTATGAATAATGTCCATATGAACGGCTCTGTTTGAAGCAATTGCTGCTCTGTGGGTTTTGTGGTTGTTGTTGATGATGGAAAGGATGGTGCTGTGCTGAATGGCCAGCCTATGAGGAGGTTGGGGATCATTTGTTCTCAGCAATGATTTGGGGAGAGCTAATTTATATGCCAGACTCTACGTTAGGGCTGCTGTTACGGCGGTAAGTAAAGCATTCATGTTCCCTGCAATGCTGAACTTGATATTCACTGGAGGGGATAGATAATAAGCAAATAAAAATAATACAAATTGTGTTAAGTGCTATCAAGAAAAGGAAGAGAAAGCAATGATAGAGAGGCTGGGGGTGTGGCTCTACATCACTAGTAACTCACTTTGTGACTCTGGGTAGCGACTTATCTCGAATGAGATTTGGATTTCTATTAATTTGGTGAATTGTTCAAGATAGCATATTCTCTTTTCATTCTCATTAATGCTTTTAATATACTATGGATATTATGATGTTATATTGCCAGACATGCTTTATTTAAAAAAAAAAGGCAGGCATGTTGGCACCTGCCTGTAATCCTAGTACTTGGGAGGCTGAGACAGGAGGATCGCAGGTTTGAGGCCAGCCTCAGCAACTCAGCGAGACTTTCAGCAACCTAGCAAAACCCTGTTTCAAGACAAAAAATAAAATAGGACTGGGGGTATAGCTAGGAGGTAGAATGGCCCTGGGTTCAATCCCCAATCCCCAAACCAAACAAAACAAAAACAAAAAGCAGAACAAAATAATAAAAGAAACGTGCCTGAGATTCATTTTCAACTTTGCTTCCAATCCTCCAGTTCATTCTAGATACATCTCTTTTTAGTGGCATATAGCTGCATTTTTCAGTCTGGTTTTCTTTTAGTCTTATAAAAAGGAAATTGAATTTGTGTGCACTTGTTTGAACCCCTGAAATATTCTAAAATTCTCTCTATTGTCAAATATTTTATTTTCGCATACTTTCCTACCTTCTCCTGGGTTAACTCTACTTTCTTCATCCCAGTATTCCTTCCTATTATTTTGGATTTTTTTCGCTCAATTTACATTTTTAGTAAGCTTCGTTAAAATTTCAACATATGAAGCCAAATTTAACAGTGTTCCCAAATATAACCTAATTTTTTTTAATTCTGATTGGACCATCCAAAGTTCCAAGTTACTGTTGTATATATGTTGTGGATATATCTTGCATCTATCTATCTATCTGTATCTAAATCTATCTATTTATCTATCTATCTATTAATCATATATCTATAGATTTTTTCCAAATAATGTGTGTGTATATATATATATGTTATATCTATCTACATCTGTCTACCTGTCATTGCTTTTTTAGTTCAACCAAAGTTCAAGATATTGCTTTTTAATTCAACCTTATTATTTCCAATTAGTAAATATTTTTATACTTAATATACTAAAGATATAACTTATTTTTATACTTAATATGCTAAATACATAACGTACATAGATTTTCCTGTGTGTTTACCTTTATTTTTCGTCATTGCTTCTGGTATCCCACTTTTTTGAACTTTAGTTCCTTTTACTGATTAAATATAAATTTCAGCATGTTCTTTTAATAGTAAACTCTCTAATCATTATCATTAATTATCACTTTTTCCATTTTTTATGGTACTGGGGATTGAAACCAGGGGCATTCTACCTCTGAGCTACACCTCCAGCCCTATTTTACTCTTTTATTTTGAAAAGGGGTCTCACTAAGTTGCGGAGTGCCTCACTAAGTTGTTGAGGCTGTCTTTGAACCTGTGATCCTCCTGTCTCAGCCTCCCAAGTACTGGGATTTACAGGAGTGTGCCACCACGCCCGGCACGTTTTCCATTATTTTTGAATAATTTTAAGCCAAGCTTTAAATTCCTAGTCGACTGTGTATTTTTTCCCTCAATACTGTGAAGATATTGTTCTCTTATTTTCTATCCTTTCTTACTACAAATATTGAAGTCTGCTATTAATAAAACTATGACACTTTTGCATGTTGTCTGTCATGTATAGGTCATAAATATTTTACTGTTTGCTTTTTAAGGTCTTCTCCTTATATTTGAAGTTCTGCTGTTTCCTTAGGCTAGGTCCCAGTAAAATTTAATTTTAGTTTTTCTCATGTGACACTCTATATTTCAATCTAAGGACCCATTTCCTTTTTTTCAGTCTTAGAAGATTCCTATCCCTTACTTATTTGAATAGTGACACTCGGGAAAAAATGTTTCTGTGGTCATTTTTCACCATATCTAATTAGACATATTTCGAACCATCTATTCTCCTATCCATACTTTTAACTACCCTTTAATTTTTCTTATTTCTTTACATCTCCATTTTGCATGGTAGGAAAATTCCTCAGCTTCCTCCTCCGATTTTTAAATTCTTTCTTCAACAGCATCTGTTCTGCTATTTAACAGTTTGCATCAGTCAAGGTGGTTAGTTCATGCGGCATTTAGTAAACAGCCCTGATTCTCATGGGTGAAAACAGCGGCAGATGTACAAGCTCTCTCATGCTATGTGCCCAAGGCAGTAAACAGGAGAGCTCTGTTCATGATATTTATTCAGGGACCCATGTTGATGGATGTACAAGTAAATGTTTCCATGACAGCCGGGTGGAAATCAGGAGAACCCGATTGTGAACTGGTTCTGAAAGCTTCTTCCAGAATCAGCAGTATGTCATTTTTACTCAGATTCCATTGGGAAAAGAAGCCACATGGTCTTAGATAACTCCAAATAGGGCAAAGAAATGGTCTTTCATCTGGCAAGAAAAGAGTTGGAAGCCAGGCGTCGTGGCGCACGCTTGTAATCCCAGTACTTTGGGAGGCAGAGACCGGAGGATCCGGGTTTGCGGCCAGCCTCATCTCGCTCGCTCTCTCTCTCTCTCTCTCTCTCTCTCTCTCTCTACTTAGTGAGGCCCTCTGCAACTTCGTGAGACCCAGTTTCAAAATAAAGTATAAAAAATAGGGCCGGGGGTGTAGCTCGGAGGTAGAACGCCCCTGGGTTCCATCCCTGGTACCGCAAAAAAAAAAAAAAAGAAAAAAAAAAGAAAAGAGTTTGGTTTTTTTGTGAATTGAACCCAGGGGATGCTCTGCCACTGAGCTACACCTCCAGCACTTTTTACTTATTATTATTTTTAAAGTTTGGAAAAGGGTCCCACTAAGTTGATGAGGATGGGCTTGGACCTGCCATCCTCTTGTCTCAGCCTCTGAAATACTGGGATTACAGGCATGCACCACCATGCCCAGTGGGCCACAGTATTTATGAGAAACCTTTAATGGCTACTCCAAACTCCCGTTTTTTTTTAATTCTTTTATTCATTTTTTGTTTTCTAGACGTTCTTTTTGCTTTGTCATTCTGTTTTTTAAAATCATAATGTTCCGTTGCTTTGTTATGGATTTGGTTCCTTTTTATTTCTAATTATTATACACACAGAATTTCTCCTCGTGTTCATTCAGCTTTTATTTTTAGTGTTTACATTGTGAGGTTCTTTTACTGTGCCAATTGATTCTTCTTATGGAAGTCTTTTTCCCCACTCATTGTTTGTAATTTTATATTATAAGCTCATTTTAGGTAAATGTTTATTTTCTTGGGGCATGCTGGAGAGCCTATATTCTGAAAATACTCCCAAAGAATGATTTTGCTTCTGCATTTGTTAAGGACTTAGGACTTAAAGGGTCCCGCACCAGTTTTTATGATAATTTCTTGAGTATGATACACTCAGATCACATAATCTTGTACTCTACTTTGCCCAGGCTCGAGGTTTTAATATCTTACGAGGGACATCTTAAGACCAGAGACAACAAAATTCCACACTTGTTCCTGAAGCCATTTGCATAGTTTCTCTTGTTTGTTTTATAGATTTAGGGGATCTGTGCTTTTTTGGGGGATTTGAGATGTATCTCCCTAGGGTTCAAGGCTGTTTCTCTTCTTTCCATTAGACTTTCATCCCCTGGCTCACCAGCCCTCTGTCCTATGGGAAGAAGGGTATGATGTGAGCTGAAACTCAATCATTAGTCTTTGATTCCTTAGTTCCTTTATGGTAACTCTGACATTCCCTTCCTTTTGTTTGATAGAATTTAAAAACTGATTATATTTTATTTTTCTTTGTAGGCAGGCATTGGTCCACATTAGCTGAGTCTACCTTGTCTTCAAACTAGAAATTTCGAACATCAACTTCCTAATGTATATATAAGGAAAGGTTTTCAAATTACGGTCTCCACAACACTTTTTTTTTTAAACTCAATTCTCCATATGAAAGAATGGAAAGGAAACCAAGAATAAATGTCAGGTCCTTCTTTCTGCCTTGATAGCAGTCAGTTGTGTTATGCTAGACAAATCATTCAACTTTGTTGGGAGCTGGGTGTGGTGGTGCACACCTGTCCTTCAATACTTGGGAGGCTGAGACAGGAGGATTCCAGGTCCAACACCAGCCTCAGCAACTTGGCGAGACCTTGTTTGAAAATAAAAATAAAAAGGGTAGGGGTGTAGCTCAGAGGTAGAATACCCCTGGGTTCCATCTCCCGTACCGAAACAAAAGCAAAAGCAACAACAACAAAAAAACTTCTTTGGACTCAGTTTTCCCATCTATAAATCACAGAGTTGAAACTTGATGCCTTAAGTAAATGCCTTCTGTTCTCTGAACTAAGCAAGTTTAGAGACGACAAGATTTTACAAAAGATCCTACTTCCTCCTCAGCACTTTAATATTTAATCCTTTGATTATTTCCAGGAGAATTCTTATTAACCTACATTCCTGCAAAAGATCTGTCTTTACCCCACATTTGTATAAAAAACAATCATGTCTTATTAAACCTAGAGTTGAGTGAAATTAGGCTTTCCATTTTTAGGATGTCAAGAGCTAATATCAACATAAAGCCTTTGTTGATTGCAGAAAGTTTTTCAAGTCACCTTCCAAAGTGAGCCTGTGTCATTGCTTTATACACTCAGAAAAAGAAATTAGGGTGTTTTTACCCTGTCATGTTTAAACAAAGACATATGGTAGCTTGTCAGAATTGTAAAACAAAGTCTTTAAAACAGTTAGTACAGTATCACCTGTGTAATTGCACGTGCAATGAGGGAAAGGAAAGTTCACAGGTACTGAGAATATTCTGTAGTATATTCTGTAGTTCCTTTTATTACCTCTTCTTTAAGAGCACCTAGAGGAGTAGTTGGGAGGCTGAGACAGGAGGATCGCAGGTTTGGGGCCAATCTTGGCAGTTTAGTGAGGTTCTCAACAACTTAGTGAGACCTGTTTCAAAATACATACATAAAAAGGGCTGGGGTGTAGCTTGGAGGTAGAATGACCCTGGGTTCAATCTCTAGTACTACACACACACACACACACACACACACACACACAAAGAGGGGGAAAATAGTGGCTAGAGGGGCTGGGGGTGTTCCTAGCTGGGGTCTTACATCAATGGTAGAGCACATGCTGGGTTTGATCCCCAGCACTACAAAAATAAAATAATATAAAAATAGTCAGCCTGGCGTGGTGGCGCACGCTTGTTATCCCAGTACTTGGGAGGCTGATACCGGAGGATCTGGGTTCACGGCCAGTCTCAGCTACTTAGTGAGGCCCTCCACAACTTACTGAGACCCTGTTTCAAACTAAAGAATAAAAAATAGGGCTGGGGGTGTAGCTCGGAGGTAGAATGCCCCTGGGTTCAATCCCCAGTACTGCAAAAAAAAAAAAAAAAAACAAGTCCTAACATACAGACTTTGTTACTTGAGTATCCCAGCCAATGTCATACTAACTGACTCTACCCAGGAGGCCAGCAAATTGCAGCCACTTCATGTTTTAGCCATGTGAATTTTAAGAGAAAAAAAATAACATTGGTATATCTGTCTTAACATTGAACCACAAGTGTATTAAAAGTCCCCCTGGAGCTGCAAGCTGATGGTCTGGCCTGAGAATATCAGCCTCGCTCTGATTTTTGTAGACCCAGAATCGCGGATCAGATTACCCGGTGGAGACATAGGAAGTGGAGTCAGATGTCCGATGGAATGCTGATGGACCAGATACTAGGAAATGAGACGATGAAATCAAACAACCAGAAATGAGCTGGGGAAATTGGAGAACCTTAAACCCGGGGACTGGGGCAATGAAATGGAAGGGACACAACAGTCGATGTTCTCCATAAAGGATGACCTATCAGCCGGGTGCGGTGGCCCACACCTGTCATCCCAGGACTTGGGAGGCTGAGGCAGGAGGATCGCAGGTTGGAGGACAGCCTCAGCGTCTTAGCGAGGCTCTCAGCAACTTAGTGAGACCCTGTTTCAAAATTAAATATAACATAGGGCTGGAGGTGTAGCTCGGCTGTAGAATGCCCCTAGGTTCAATCCCCAGTACCAGAAATAATCATCAAAATAAAAGATGAACTATCATGCAGTCAGTGGGGTGATGCGAAGATGTCACTGGTGAGCCTGTTGGGGACTGGGCGTGGAGAACCTAGAACATTCTACCCTTCCTGTTGAGATCTCTTTAAAGTGAGACAGGCACTTGTCTCCAAGGAGGAGGGACCCAGTGTTGCTTAGAGGAGCGGTCCTGGGTATTTTTTTCCCTTTCATCCACCTTTGAAATAAAAGATGAGAGATGTGATGCAGGCTGGCAAGATCCTTACTAAGAATGCAGATTATGAAAGAGTGCCCTGCTGGGCGTGGTGGCGCATGCTCGTAATCCCGGTACTTTGGGAGGCAGAGACCGGAGGATCTGGGTTCGCAGCCAGCCTCATCTCTCTCTCTCTCTTTCTCTCTCTCTCTACCTAGTGAGGCCCTCTGCAACTTTGTGAGACCAGGTTTCAAAATAAAACATAAAAAAATAGGGCCGGGGGTGTAGCGCGGAGGTAGAACATCCCTGGGTTCAATCCCCGGTACTGCAAAAAAAAAAAAAAAGAAAGAAAGAGAGCCCTAATTACAGCCATCTTCAAAGTAGGGAGACGCTGCATCTTCAAGGCCGTGCGAGATTAGTGTGTGGGTCAGGACGGAACCTGAGCTATCCCCAGCCGTGTTCTTAGGAGCTGGAAAATCAGGGATTTGGAGAGCAGGTGGTTGAACACAGCTGCTGAATAATCTTCTTAACCTCATCTGTACTCCGCAGGGAAAATACGGAGGGAGAAATTAAGAACCTCTACCAAGGGGTCGAGGGCAATGAGATACAAAGAGCATCGAAAAGTACGCAGAGACGAATTTGTCCTGATGCTAATAATTTTGAACAAAAGAGACAGGCAATTGCCGCTAAAGTGCTGTGTACAAGTATAGGCTAAAGACCTAATAAGTGTGCCTAAATCAAGGAGAAAATAGAGTTCTCGGAGCGGTTGTCTCTGCAAAGCACTTCTGTGACTATTATCCACGGAGTGGCCTCAATCCCTCTTTAATGTCTCTTCATTAATGTTTTGTTCATAAAATGGCTTCAAATGAATAGCGCTCAGTCAACAGTTAATTGATGCTTCTAAATTGAACTTAATCAGGAACAATCTAGCTGGCTCGCTAGCCAGGGACAATTTAAGGAAGGCACCAGTAAGGGCAGAAAGTGGGGAGGGGAACCGGCACACGGTACCAGACTTTGGGTGAAAAGGAGACATCATTTTAATGTTTTAAGCTTCTTAACATTGCTGGATAAATGCAGCATAGCTAATCCATCTTATTTATTTATTTATTTATTTATTTATTTATTTATTCATTTATTTATTTATTTCTATTTTTGTGGGTGGTACTGGGGATTGAACCTAGAGTCAACCTAGAGCTCTACCCCCCAGCCTAATTTTATTTTTATTTTGAAACAGGGTCTTGCTAAGTTGCTGAGTCTGGTCTTGAAGCTGCGATCCTCCTGTCTCAGCCTCCCAAGTACTAGAATTACAGGCGTATGCCACCATACCTGGCTAATAGCTTAACATAGTTTGAGCACTTATGATCGGCATATACTTCCCTCATCCGTGTAATCATATTTTCTTCTTTAATACTTAGCGCCTAACCTAAAGTTAGGTTCTAAAATTTTCGTCATGTTATTTTTTTTTGAAGTCTGAATTTCAGCATGCTCATGTAATTCTCCCAATATCCCAGAGTAAATGTGTGGCCGAGTTGAGATTCTAAGCCAGTTGCATCCTGATTTTAGGGGCAGAATTCACAATCGTTATTCACGTCCCTATAGTTGAACAGGGACTGAATGTCCTTGTCCCTTAAGTGCCGGGGCCTATGCAAACAGATTTCAAGAAATTCCCCCACCAGAGCTGGGCATAATGGTGCACACCTGTAATCCCAGTACTCGGGAGGCTGAAACAGGAGGATCTCAGGTTTGAAGCCAGCCTCAGCAACATATCAAGTCCCTCAGCAACTTAGTGAGACCCTGTTTCAAAATAAAAAACAAGCTGGGCGTGGTGGTGCACACTTGTAATCCCACTACTTTGGGAGGCGGAGACCAGAGGATCTGGGTTCGCGGACAGCCTCAGTGTGATCTCTCTCTCTTTCTCTCTCTCTCTCTCTCTCTCTCTCTCTCTCTCTCTCTCCTTAGTGAGGCCCTCCGCAACTTCGTGAGACCTGGTTTCAAAATAAAGTATAAAAAATAGGGCTGGGGGTGTAGCATGGAGTTAGAACGCCCCTGCTTTCAATCCCCGGTACCGCAAAAAAAGTAAATAAATAAAAAATATATAAAAAACAAAAATGGGCTGGGGTGTAGCTGGAAGTAGAATGGCTCTGGATTCAATCCCTGGTGCCACAAAAAAGAGAGGGAAAGAGAGAGAGAGAGAGGAAGAACGAGAAAGAGGAGGAGGAGGAGGAGGAAGAGGAAGAGGGTATTGCACCCACCAGGGCGATGTCAGGGTAGCTCCTTGCCCCCAAAACTCTTTCCATCTGCAAGGTGCTAAAGTTGACTCAGCCTGTGCCTGTGAGAATCTATACTAGCAGGAGGAAGTTGGCCTGTTCTGCTTTGGTCTGGTGCTACAGAAAAAAAAAAAAATCCCCTTAGGCTGAGAAGCAGCAGTCGATGGCTTGCATGGTCTCCCGGGCTTGCCAGCTCTCCTAGCAAGCCTACTAGTCCTTAGAAGAGAGCCAGAATTCCCAGCAAGGTGAGAATCCCACTTAACACGCTGACATAAGCCATTCTGGGGGGATTGCAAATTAAAAGGCTGCAAGAGAGAAATAGGCGCTGTAGCAGCAAGAGTGTCTTGGGGTTACACTGTGTGGGATTGCTTAGGGAGTGTCTTGGGGAGCTGGGAGAGTGAGGGAGCCTTCGCCTCCAGGTGGATAAATCCCTGGGCAGCCTGAGAAGCTACAGTAGCTCATGTGGCCAGAGCTGGTTTTAATGCCCCAAGCTGGTGTCTGCTGAGCGCCATCCTGGAATTATTCACAGTTTGCCTGCTTCTGAAGGACCTTCAGCACTTCTCCTGACTGTGACCTCGGAGTCAAGGCATCCTGATAGAATTGTGGCCACTTCTCAGGGAGGAATATGGAAAGGTAAAGTGTGAGTGGTATTTTGCCTAAGATTACCCAGAGACTCAGAAATTACGGTGTGGATTTCCAAGAGACTGTTTGTGTTTATAAGCATAGATAGCATTAAATATGCTGTCATTGGGTACTTGTGCTCAAGGTCAGAGCCAAGAAATCCCAGTTGCGACAAACTGAAATCCACTTAACCCTATTTAGTCCCAAATTTTCTATGCTGGGAATATTGCAATGATATTGACACAGGTTCATTAACATAATAATGACCCACATGCTAGTATGTTAATATAATTCTATAATATTTTCCTAAGCTGGGTGTGGTTGCACACACTTGTAATCCCAGTACTTGGGAGGCTGAGACCAGAGGATCTGGGTTCGCAGCCAGCCTCAGATACTTAGTGAGGCCCTCTGCAGCTTAGTGAGAGCCAGTTTCAAAATAAAGAATAAAAATATAGGGCCAGGGGTGTAACTCAGAGGTAGAATGCCCTTGGGTTCAATCCCCAGTACCAACCAACCAACCAACAAACAAATAAACAAACAAACTGCAGTGAGGCCCAGATCTGGTGTGATGTGTTTGTAGACCTAGCTAGTTGGGAGGCTGAGGTAGGAGGTTCCAGGAGTTTGAG
>PVJS01018380.1:0-34944 GCA_004027185.1 Glis glis | reverse complement strand
TGTGTGTGTGTGTGTGTGTGTGTGTGTGTGTGTGTGTGTGTGTGGTGCTGGGGATTGAACCCAGAGGCATTCTACCTCTGAGCTACACTCCTAGCCCTATTTAATATTTTATTTGGAAACAGGGTCTCACTAAGTTTCTGAGAGCCTTACTAAATTGCTGAGGCTGGCCTCAAACCTTCAATCCTTCTGTCTCAGCCTCCAAAATACTGGGATTGTAGCCGGACGTGTTGGTGCACGCTTGTAATCCCAGGGAGGCGGAGACCAGAGGATCTGGGTTCGCGGCCAGCCTCAGCTATCTCTCTCTCTCTCTTTCTCTCTCTCTCTCTCTCTTTCTCTCTCTCTCTCTCTCCATAGTGAGGCCCTCCGCAACTTCGTGAGACCTGGTTTCAAAATAAAGTATAAAAAAAATAGGGCCGAGGGTGTAGCGCGGAGGTAGAACGCCCCTGCGTTCAATCCCCGGTACCGCAAAAAAAAAATAAATAATAATAATAATGGGATTGTAGGAGTGTGCCACCATGTCTGGCTAAGAAGCAGTTTTTATTGATTTGTGTATACTTACTGTAAGGCAGTAAAACAGGATGACAACTATAGGTGTTGGCGCTAGGAATCATTTCTGTCGTGGCAGAAGCCCACAGAGAGCTTGGAAGAGTCTAGAACAAAACATTTTTCCTGTTGGATCATGCAAGTTTGAAAGTAATGTTTGATCCTGGTATGGTGGTGCATGCCTGTATGCTCAGTACTTGGGAGGCTGAGACAGGAGGATCGCAGGTTCACGGCCAGCCTCAGCAACTTAGTGAGACCCTGTTTCAAAATAAAAAATGAAATAGGGCTGGGGGTGTGGCTTGAAGGTAGAATGCCTCTGGGTTTAATCCCCAGTATCTCCCCCATCAAAAAAGGGGAAGTAATGTTTTGTGATTTAGGAAAAGAATCCAATTGGAATGTGGATAATTTGTTCAATTATATGTACTAATGTGAAATTATGCACACAGGTGAATTTCTTGGTGTTATATTTTCAAATATATTGGATCTTGTATGTGTTCATTATTAAGCCTCACGTATTCAATGATTATAGTAAGACAGTACTTTAGCTGGGCGTGGTGGCACACACCTGTAATCCCAGTACTTGGGAGGCTGAAACAGGAGAATTTCAGGTTCAAGGATAGCCTCAGCAATAGTGAGACTCTCATCAACCTAGTGAGACCTTGTTTCCAAATAAAAATAAAATAGGGCTGGGGGTGTAGCTCGGAGGTAGAGTGCCCCTGGGTTCAATTCCCACTGCCAAAAAAAAAAAAAAGACAGTACTTTCTCTTCTTATCTTAAGCATGGTTAATTGCGATTTTATGAGATTTATAGAATATAAGATATAAAGTGATAGAGATTTTCAAAAATAACAGATTTAAAGAGGTAGATGGGGTTTACAAGCAGTTAAAAGATGGCCTACTAAGCCTACACAAGATAAGACATTAAAAAGGCACCTTTTAAAATATTCCTCATTTTTAAAAAATTGTCCAAAGGAGAAAGCTATTCCTTAAATAATGAAGCGCTACTATCTCTAGAAATAAAACTAGAGCCAGGCTGGGTGGTGCACACCTGTAATCCCAGCACTTGGGAGGCCAAGATAGGACCACAGGTTCGAAGCCAATGCATAGTAACTTAGCAAAAACTTGTTTCAAAATAAAAGGGGCACCGGGTGTGGTGGCACCTGCCTGTAATCCCAGTACTTGGGAGGCTGAGACAGGTGGATCGCATGTTTGAGGACAGCCTCAGCAAGTAGTGAGACTCTCATCAGCTTAGTGAAACCCTGTTTCAAAATTAAAATAGGACTGGGGGTGTTTGGAGGTAGAATGCCCTGGGTTCAATCCCCAGTACCATGAAAGGGGGGTCTGGGGTGTAGCTCAGTGGTAGAACACTCCTGGGTTCAATCCCCAGAGGAGGGAGGAAGGGAGGACATCCCTTTTCTTGATTTGCACCTTTTTTTGCTGTCACTGCAGGGTAAAGGGAAGCACTGCAGGACTGTCAGCTAAGAGTATAGAAATCCTGGGTGTTTGATGTCTAAATTTATTTGCCTTTCAAAAGCCCATAGGAAGTGTTCAAGTATTTTGAATAGGTGAATTCAAGAATGAATGAATGAGAAACCTTGGACACTATACTTGCCTACCCTGACTCTTACCTAAGTTTTATGACTTTTAGCAATTTATATACCCATAGCTCTTTGTCTTTAATGTGGAGTTTAATAATATCTACCATATAAGGTACTTAATAAATGTTTGTTAAATATCTGAATTAACCACTAGATCCAACTCAAATATACTGAGTCAAATTTCCTGGGGTGCAGGGCCTGGGGGTTTGTCCTTTTCACAAGATCTGGTGACTCTTCTGTGTCCAAAGTTTGAAAATCACTCATTTAAACTCTGTTTGGAGCGAGGGCACTATGTTAGCTATCCAAGGGAGTAGTAATATAAATTAGTCAGTCTCTATCTTCAGCAAGTTAAAATGTAGCTAAATGTGAATAAACAGAGAAGGAGAGGTTAATGAAGAACTAGCAAGGCTTCTTATGATCTAGAATTTGTAAGGAGTAAGATCTGTCACATGGTAAATGCAGAACTGTTGGTGTTGTTCCCACATGTGCTTCGTCCACTCCCTGCATCTCTTCCTAATCTATAAGGACCATTCCTGTATATTTCCAGTAGATCTTCTCCAGCCAGTCAGTTCATAAGTTTCTCTCGGTGACTGGGCTGCCTGTTTTGAAAGGTTCTTATTATTTTACTGTTTCGTCCTGATGGTGGAGTTCCCATAGGTGTGATTTTTTTCCCTCTTTGTAAATTAACTTACCCATTTTCATTTCCATTTTGTAACTTTAGCTATAAAATTTTTTCATGAAGTAAAATTTGATTACACATTCATTTTGTATCTTGCAGTTGTATTCAAAGAAAATTCTTTTTTTTTTTTTCCTGTGGTATTGGGTATGGAACCCAGGGGCATTCTACCTCTGAGCTACCCCCCCCAGCCCTATTTTATTCTTTTTATTTTGAAACAAGGTCTCAGTGAGTTGTGGAGGGCCTCACTAAGTTGCGGAGCCTAGCCAGACCTGTGATCCTCCCTCCCAAATACTAGGATTACAAGCATATGCCACCACGCCCAGCAAAAAAAAAAAATTATTTTTCTAAACTAGAAATCTGCTTGGTTAAGTCCTGTTGAGGCAGAGTCAGCTTTTTCTGGCTTGTGGGTTATCCAGGTGGTTTGCTTTTCCTTTTTTATAATTTTCCTTTTATCTATTTCAGTGCTTATTAAGCATGACTAGAAGTAAAAGAAGATCTGGGAAAAAAAACTTAGCATGGAAACTGATGGCTAAAGTAAGGCTGAGCTCAGAATTCTCTTGGTATTAAAGAGGATGTCACAGTTCTGTCTCGTTAACAGAGTGTGAACTAATGATCCTGGCATGGTTAGCATATTGATCAGAGATTTTGACCTCTGATCTTGCTGCTAACTTACTGTGTAGCTTGTGCAAATCAGTCTGTTGTGTCACAGGTAAGATGCCTACATAATTTTGGATTCATGGTCCAGAGGGATGTCAGTAAAGGGAATTTAAGGAATTCACTGAATATGAACACAATCTAAATACTAAGCAAGAAAGCTTTAAAATGCACTCTATTAAGATATCGCATGAGATGAAACTAGAAATGAGCTTGTCAAGCTGGGCGTGGTGGCGCACGCTTGTAATCCCAGTACTTTGGGAGGCGGAACCCCGGGGGATCCGGGTTCCCGGCCAGCCTCAGCTCTCTCTGTCTCTCTCTCTGTCTCACTCTCTGTCTCTCTCTCTCTCTCCGTCTCTCTCTCTCTCTCTCTCTCTCTCTCTTTCTCCCTCTACTTAGGCCCTCCGCAACTTCGTGAGACCCGGTTTCAAAATAAATATTAAAAATAGGGCCGGGGGTGTAGCGCGGAGGTAGAATGCCCCTGGGTTCAATCCCCAGTACCACAAAAAAAAAAAAAGAAATGAACTTTTCATATGTCAAAACTATATAAAGTATTTGTAATTCTTGATTTTGTACTGCTTACAAAATTTAAAGGGCATTTTTATGCCTATTAAGAAGTGTATAAAACTGAGGCACAGAATTTGAGAAACTTGCTCAAGTTCTTCTTGCTAAATAATGCTAAAAGGGCGATAAAATAGTTTTTCTGACTTCCTGTTTACCTACGACATGCTCTAACTGAACAGTGAATATTTTTGTTCTATTTATGGAAGTCTGATATATTTGTAGTTTGGTGTTAGGTTATCGTTGTTTAATCTTTGTTTTTTTTTTTTTTTTTTTTTTGCGGTACCGGGGATTGAACGCAGGGGCGTTCTACCTCCGCGTTACACCCCCGGCCCTATTTTTTATCCTTTACTGAAACCGGGTCTCACGAAGTTGCGGAGGGCCTCACTAAGTAGCTGTAATCTTTGTTTTTAAACCAAAGGAGTTGGATGATATTTTTTCTTTTTTTCAGTATTGTGGAGATTTGTTATGAGCTATAACAATATTAGTGATTTATCGCTGGTATAAAACCACATATAGCTATTATATTATTAGTTCATATTGTTACCTAGTGAAATTGAGTTGTAGAGGTCAGTGTTTACTTTAGAGAAGGTTTAAAAGTCTTTGGATTAAAAGAATCTAAAAGCATTTGGTTACCCTAATCAAAAGGAAGGTTTTTATTCCAGCAGATAAAAAGTAAAGTTTATGTTCACATAAGAAACAAAAGCAGAAGACCGGTGTGGTGGCCCACACCTGTAACCCCAGTACTTGGGAGGCTGAGACAGGAGGATCACAGGTTCAAGGCCAGCCTCAGCAACTTAGCAAGACCCTCAGCCACTTAGCACAACCCTGTTTCAAAATTTAGGAAAGCAATAAAAAGGGCTGGGGATGTAGCTCAGAGGTAGAATGCCCCTGGGTTCAATCCCCAGTACAAAAAAAAAGCAAATTAAGTTTTTAAAAAGCAGGATAAAAGTAAGTTTATATTCACAGATTTCACAGCATACAGAAAAGATACTGGGGAGCCGGGCATGGTGGCGCACACTTGTAATCCCAGTACTTTGGGAGGTGGAGACCGGAGGATCTGGGTTCGCGGCCAGCCTCAGCTCTCTCACTCTTTCTCTCCCTGTCTCTCTCTCTCTCTCTCTGTGTGTGTGTCTCTGTCTCTCTCCCTCTCCTTAGTGAGGCCCTCCGCAACTTCATGAGACCCAGTTTCAAAATAAAAGTGTAAAGAAAAGATACTGGGGGTGAAGGAGAATGGTTTCAGTGCTGAACTCGGCACCAGAAAGCAAGTACTCTCCTGAAGTCTTCATTGTTGTCAGTTTAGATTCTTGGATATGAGGGGTCTCTCTGTGTAATCATTGAATGAATGAGTGAATGAATGAATGAGTTGAATCTGCTTCTAGTTGGCTGCTTTTCCTGTTGGAAGACAACGTTTTAAGTTCAAATTCCACAGCAAGCATCTTACCCAAGTTCTGTGTTTGGGGCCAGTTGTTTCCAGGCTGGCTTGTATTTTTCACATTCTTCTTCTGGCCTGCAACCCTTCCTCTTTGACCCCATTCCTGGATTCCAGTAGGTCATTCAGTTGGGACCCAAGGAAGTCAGTAAATTAAACTTGATTTGGAATGGATTACCCAGGGCGTGTGGCTTGGATTATAATCAAATTAGGTTTGGCTAATCTTACTTTGTTTCAATCTGTGTGGGAAAGAATAGGACCAGAGGAAAAACAAAACAAAAAACAAACAAACAAAACTGGGGAAACTATTCTTGTATAGTGATAAGTAGTTTTTGTAAGGAACGGTTCTGAAGGCCAAAACTTAAATTATTTTTATTAGAAGTTTGGGGGACAAGATTCAGCAAAGGAATTTAGATTAATTTCTCTAGTCATTGTAGTTGGTGTTTATTTTTCTAGCTTTCCCAAGCCAGAATCTCCAGGCTTTTACCATGTGGATGTTCCACAGACAAGGCACATGACTTAATATAGTTCATCCTTTTAAATCTTGTCCAGAGCTCTGGAAATGGATAAGTCAAATTTCTGGGAAACCTTATCAACTAGGAAAGCAAAAAAAAAAGTTTTGATGCAGAGTTTGTAGTCTTTATAGTCAAATTATTAAATTATTGAGAGTTGGTTTTGAATTTCTTCTGCAGTCCTAAGGAGAAGAAATGTTGAGAAAGTGTAGTAATGCTATGCCCTCATGATTTTCTTTAAGATGATCCCCCCTTCAGTTATTTACAACTCGCCATGTGTTGGATCTCTAAAGATTTAACCTGGGTGCACAGAATTCATGAAATCCCCCTTCTGAACTGGCCGGGAGCATTGGAATAAGATAGGGAATTTTTTTAAAGCAGCTGGGGAAGGAGGAAGCCAGAAAGAATCAGGTGTGGCATTGTTCCTTGAAGGGGATTCTCTGTGAATGCCTAGTAAATTATTTCAGAGTAGACAAGACTAAACCGTTCAGAAGTCTCTGGAACGTAGTGACATTTCCTAACAATTGAATTTCCTCTCCCAGAAGTAAATGTTTTTTTCATTTAGTAGAGCAAATTTAGTTTTCATTTATAAGAGGGAAGAGTCTGTCTATTACTTTTAGTATATTTTGACCTGTGGATTAAAGGTACGAATTAAAGTCACAAAACATGAAGATATAATATGGATTTTTTTTCTAGTACCTGATACAGGTTTCTGAGTACCTTAGTTGTCTGATGTTAGTGAAGTCTTCACTTGCCTGAACCCTAATAGAGGGAATGATAATGGCTTTTTACAACTGTCTGCAACAGATGACTAAATGATTTCATACAGTTCTTTACAACATTCAGGTTAATGATTCCAAAGCAACAAATAAATTGTGGCTTTGGTTGATTTTCCAGAAGAAATCCAATTACAATCTTCTAAAAGCATAAGTGATTTTTGACTGTTGTAGCAATCCTGAAGTTTTTTTTTTTTTTTTTTTTTAGTGGAACTGAGGATTGAGCCCAGAGGAGTTCTACCTCTAAGCTGCACCCTCAACACTTTTTATTTTTTTAATTTTTGAAAAAAAATTAAAGGGTCTTTCTTGCTAAGTTAGTGAGTGTTGGCCTGGAACCTGTGATCCTTCTGTCTCAGCCTCTCAAGTACTGGGATTGCAGGTGTGCACCACTGTGCCTGGTTTACCCAAAATAACTTATCAGATACTTCAGTGTTAGCTGGGAGCAGTGGGACACACCTATAATCCCATTACTTGGGAGACTGAGACAGGAGGATCTCAGGTTTGAAGCCAGCCTCAGCAACTTAGCAAAACCCTGTTTCAAAATAAAAAATAAAAAAGGCTAGGGTATAGCTCAGAGGTAGAATGCTCCTGGGTTCAATCCCCAGTACTGCAAAAATAAAATAATAATAATAATAATAAAATAAAAATTAAAAGTGCTAAGGGTGAAATTCAGTGGTAGAACATCCCTGGATTCAATCCCCAATACCACATACACACAAATTATTTTATATCATATTTTCTGCATATGAAATGATTACACACACACTGTAGATAGAGGTTTAAAAAAGGAGAAAATGAAGATCCAAGTACCTACAGGCCAGCTCAAAAGTAATATGTTCTGTACATTTTTGCTGAAGTTTAAAGGTCTTAGAGCGAATGCTATTCAAACAGAAAGGGGTCTGATTATTTTATTCTCCATTTTGGAGTAAAAGAAGCTAACATTTCATTTGTTCAGTTTTGATTCTCTCAGACAACTGTTTTTTGGTGTTTTAAAATTGAATCTTGAAAACAAATTTACTGGCTCAGATGCTACTGATAATGTTTAACTTAAAGTAATTGTTGCTAATAGGAAAATGATTAGATAAAATAAGGCATATTCTAACCAATGGTGTGTGTGTGTGTGTGTGTGTGTGTGTGTGTGTGTGTGTGTTAGTGGGGATTGAACCCAGGGACATTGTACCTCTGAGCTACACCCCCAGCCGTATATTATATATTATTTTGAAACAGGGTCCGTCTAAGTGCTGAGACTGGCCTCGAACCTGCAACACTCCCAAGTACCAGGATGATAGATGTGCGCCACCATGCCTAGCCTACCCAATGATCTTTTCAAAGGGTTTATCAAAACTGATACTCACTGTGATGTGAGACTACAATGCACCAATAAAAACTTATAAAAAGAGTTTATCAAAATATGAAGCCATGAAGATGCCTTAACTCTTTTGCAAAACAGAGATGTTTGAGTAAATAAGCCTGAAGAGCTCCTGTTAAAGCTTGAAAAGGATGAAGAAACCGGGCATGGTGGTGCATGCTTGTAATCCCAGTACTTGGGAGGCTGAGACAGGAGGATCTCAGGTTCCAGACCAGCCTCAGCAATTTAGCAAGACCCTGTTTCGACATAAAAAATAAAATTGGGCTGGCAGTGTAGCTCAGAGGATGAATACCCCTGGGTTCAATCCCCAGTACCACAAAAAAAAGGGGGTGGGGGTGGAAGGAGGAGGAGGATGAAAGTTGAGTATCTGCTACAGTAACAACTAGTCACAGGAGAAAGAATTTAAATTTGTTTTTATCTTTGGGTGATAACAATTCTCTTTCCCACATCTTCCTATAGTATTTCCCAAGCTTTATCAAATATGTTTGTTATTATAATGGAAAGGCCTTTTATTTTTATTAAAAATAAGCCGATTTTGCTGAAGTTTCCATGAGGCTCAAGTTGCCCTAGGTGTCATTCCAGTTGCATTTCTAGTGTGCTTCTGCCACCTTGTGCCTCCTGAAATCCATTGCAGCGATTAGCTAAGAAACAAGGTGGTTATTTCTTGGGGGATAAAGTTTTCTTCATAGTACGGGGAAAGGGGAAAAAGAAACACTTCAAATACATGGACAATATAAAGTAAGTGTGTGTGTGTGTGTGTGTGTGTGTGTGTGTGTGGTCTTTCCAAAGGTCTGGGAGATTGTTTACTATATTAAATCAATATTAAAATTATAGTTTATAATTAGGAAGCTGGGCATGGTAGCACATGCCTGTAATCCCAGTACTTAGGAGGTTGAGATAGGAGGATGGCAGGTTCAAGGCCAGCCTCAGTAACTTAGCAAGACTCAGCAACCCAGCAAAACCTGTTTCCAAATAAAAAACAAAATAGGCCTGGGGGTGCTGCTCAGAGGTAAAATGTCCCTGGGTTAGGCTCTAGTACCCCCTCCCTAAATTATCATTAGAAACTGCAAGCTTGTAAAGAAGAGTGAAGACGGGTTTCAGTGCTGATAGCAATCAGCTCCTTAAGCCAGGATTTAAAACACACTCTGGCACTTTCTATCTTGCCTGTGTTTCAGGTGTGTTCCTCTCCACATAAAATCCTCAACAAACTCTTGTGCCTAGAAAGCGCTGGGTAGCTTTATAGATGTGTTTCTTTAAACTAAGATGGCCTGCTGTGTTACGTGAACTGTCTTCTCTTTTCACATGATCGTTGCAGACAGCATTCCTCTTGCTCAGTGCCTCAGATGGTTTGCATGGTCTACTGCCTTGGAGCTATGCGGGGTTCTGCAAAGGAGAGCCCATACCTGGAACTCTGGCTCCCTCTTGACAGTGAACAAGCTCGACTTGATGACTTGTCTGAGAAGCAAACGCTCTCAGACCTTTTTTGTTTAAGGAATTAATTTAAATACATTTTGCTTTGAAATGGTATTTAAGGAAACATGGATGCAAATAACATGATTGTCAACTGGCGAACAGCTATTTTTAGGATGGTCGTGAATGGTCTTTCCTAGCTCACTAAAACAGCACCAGGCCTAAGGCAATGTACTCGTCCTTGGGTGTCATTCTTGCATTAAAGTTTCATAATTGGAACTACAGAATTAATGATCTCAGAGGGACTGAAGAGGACCAAACCATATTTACTAAGCACACACTACATGCCAGGCCTGGCACAGGGCTTAAGTAATCACACACAATCCTCAGCACAAAGCTAAGATACAGATTGCCTTCTTCATTTCACATTTGAGGAAACTGAGATCTGAGACCAAGAGGTTTAACCATTTAAGCTTGGAAATGGCAGGGCAGGAATGTGAGCTCAAGCGTGTGACTCTCACGTTCACACTCGTCAAAGTAGACTATCTTCCTGTGGCAAATGGTGAGCATAGCCGTGGTTGTGGGGTCTGAAAAGGGAATTGAGTCTGCAGTACATCTGGAGGGACTGACTAGAGAGCTTGACTCGACGTGGCAGTGGGGCCTGCCGGGAGGCAGGCCTGCAGCCTTGCACCAGCCCACCTCTTGCTAAAACCACAGCCTACTTCCTGGTGGAGCCTAGAGCTGTTGTGGTTGGCATGGAGCTTGGAAGCACTTGCCCAACCTTCCAATTTCCCCTATTTGGTCAGTTCTGACTTGTATTAGTGCAATAACCTCCTAATTAATCTCCCACCTCTGTTCTTGCTCCACCTCCCATCCATTCTCCACGTGGCATTTAGAACAGGCTTTCCGAAGAGAAATCAGATCTTGTCACTCCGTGCATTAACGCTCTCAAGGAGTTCCTATTAGTATTAGGATAAAGTCCAAACTCTCTGTCGCAGCTTGTTAGCTCCTCCTATCCCTGGCCTTGCTTGCTCCTGCTAGGGGCAAAACCTGTGTCTGCCCAGTGGAGCAATTTGATTTTTCCCCAGAGGCACCCTGTGCTCTCTCCCTCCACCCTGGGTGTATGAAGCATACACCTTCTTCCTTTGTTCCTCTTTCTCCCGCTTACCTGTTATGATCTCTGCTTAAAAGTCACTTCTTTCGAGAATGATTTCCAAACTCCTTCTCTAGTGCCATCCAAAATGTGTATTTGAGCACTCTGTTCTAACCTGGCCCTCATCACACTATATAATAATTCCCTTATTTTATCAATATACAGTTCACATGCCATAAAAGTCACCTTTTTAAAGTATACAACTTAGTAGTTTTTAGCATATTCAAAAGGTTGTGCAACCAATCACCACTATATGATTTCAGAACATTTTCATCAGCCCGAAAAAGAAATCACACATCTGTTGACAGCTACTCCCCATTACCTTTCCCCACAATTCCCTGACAACGACTAATCTATTTTTTGTCTCTATAGATTTCCCTAGTCTGGGTATTTTATGTGAACAGAATTATACAGTATTTGTCTATCTGGCTTTTTTCACTAAGCACAACATTTTCAAACTTGATCCATGTTGTAACATCTATCAGTACTGTGTTCCTTTTTATAGACCACGTTTATTTAGCCTTTCACCAGTTGATTGGGCTGTTTCTACTGTGCGGCTATTTGAGTAATGCCCCTATGAGAATGTGTGTAAAAGTTGTTGTGTGATCATGTGTTTTCAATTCTCTTAGGTAATACACCTGGGTTACACAGGAACTCTATCTTTTGAGGAACTGCTAGACTTTGTCACAGTAACTACACCATTTACACCCCTAATGCTTCCCTCCCTCCCTTCATTCCTTCCTTCCTCCCTCTGTCCTCTCTCCCGTACTTCTTTTCTTTTTGGATGGTAACCACTCTAACAGGTCGGAAGTTGTCGTTGCCTTTTTACTTGTTGGTGTCCTCCATGACTAAACTCTATAGACAAGGACTATGCTAGATCTTAATCATGACTGGACTCCTGTGCCCACGCATTGAATAGGTGCTCATTAAATATCTGCAAAATGGGTGAGGAGACCTAAAGCTTTCCTAGTTGCTCTGTGTCTATAAATCCAGGAAATACAGGAGCTGGGATGGGGAACGATGCTCTGGCTGCCAGCCCACAACACTACTCACGAGAGCGCTGCAGGATTTTAATATCTGCAGTAAGTTGATGGTTCCAGGGCTTTAATAGTCTTACCTGAGAAGTTCCCTGCATGGAGATCCGCATGGGTTCTCATTTAACTAGCTCAAAATGGGAAGAACACACTCGACTCCGCTGGCATTTTAATCTGTGTTTCTGGGGAGCCTTTCTGTTACAAACACATTTTCTGAGGGCATGTGAACATTGCCTAATGAGAAAGCCATTCATCCTGGGTGTAAGTGGAGAAGAAAAAAGCAAAACAAAAGTTCCTTTACTGGAAACAGATGGGCCACATCAATTATACATTCAGAATAATACCGATTGGAGCCAAGTTGTCATGTACCGAAACAACTCTATTTAGCCAAGTTACAACTGGGATCTCATCTACTGTTGACTCTTTCTTCCTGAGCTCTCTGTGTTTATTCCTCCTGGTGTGCCAAATCTTGGATTTGTAAAGATGATCCGGGAGAGAAGAAGTGCTTGCTCCCACACTTCATGGGACACAGCCCTGTAAACAAAGTGTCTTTAGAAGAAAAGGTCATGATGCCTTCTTGGTAAAGTCCCTGGGCTCTGAGCAGGTGAGTGGGGGCCAGAGGTGCCTGCTGCAAAGCTCCTGAATCATCCCCGCCCTTTGTCAACATTCCGCCCAGCCAGGTTTTGCTGGGTAGGTAATAATCTTCCAGAGCATTTCCTTCTGTTCACTGTGCACCCTCCTATGCCACACTTTCATCCTTTGTTTTTCTGTACTTTTTATCTCTCTTCACCTGCTGTGAAATACAATGTTGGGTCAACCCTGGAGTCTGCTGTTGGACGATAGTTTTTAAACCTTGGGACTAAAGATGGGGTTTTTCACTCCATCTTTCCCCTAATACAGATTTGCTGAGTTACAGTCTCCACCTGGCTGGTTTTCATCAACATTTTCTCTATTGTATTTTTCCTTCAGAGACATAGTATATGCTCATGACCCTTTGATGGGAGAGGGTGGGAAAGGAAAAGAGGGACCTTTGGGAAAATCTTGGGTAAATAGTACTGACCTTGTGTAAAGAGTGTTACTGTTATTATACAGCAGGAAAAATACAAAAGATAGACAAAATAACATAGCTTTCGTCCAAATATGGGCCCCCTTGAACTCTGGATGGTATCTCAGCAGTGTAGGAAAATTCCAGAAATCTCTCTGCCTACAGATATTTCCCTCACCTTATCTGCCTCTGCTGATAAACTGTGGATAAGCTTGACATCAGCAAATATCAGTTGTTCGAAAGAAGTACATCAGCAGTGCAGGGGCAGCAAAGTCCCTGTCCATGAAAAGCCTGTCCCATCCTTTACCTGATACTACTAGTACTTCCTGATTTAGTGTCACCTAGGTCCTTTGTCAGCAGGCTAGTTTGCATAGCGTGCGTGCGTGTGTGCGTGCGTGTGTGTGTGTGTGTTTGACTAGAGATTGAACCCAGGGACTTTCTACCTCTGAGAGACAACACCAGCCCTTTTTAAATTTTTTGTTTTGGAACAGGGTCTTGCTAGGTTGCTGAACCTGTGATCTTCCTGTCTCAGCCTCCTAAGTACCGGGATTATAGGCCAGGCGTGTGCCACCATGCCCAGCTGCATAAATTCTTGGATACTCATCTCAGAAAGGTCAGATGCTAATCTGCCCCTGTGCACACTATACCTAGGAGCCCTAAACTGAACCCACAAGAAGGGAAATTCTGCCCCCAAGGCCCCAGGTCTCACACTGAGAGAAACATGTGGCTCTGGGTCCCTGTGTTAGTGTCCATGACTAATCAGTAGACAACTTTTGCCCCGTATGGGCAACCCTGCTTTTGTAACTTGAATATGGAAACACAATAGAATCTTGTACAGATAGGCTATGTTGGATTATTTATTTCTTTGAAAAGTTCCTTTTGCTCTTAAGGGGTAGCCTTAGAAAGAAATTCCAAAAATCCAGGCAGAAATGCAAATGTAAGCTCTGGATGCTGAGTCATGCTGCAAAACGAGGCAAAGTTGTTCTAGACTGGCCAGAAACTTTGCCCTGCACATGTCATGCTGTGTGTCACCATGATGAGCATCTGGATATATCCACCCTGTGGCTGTTTATTTACAGTGAGAATTGAAGGAAAAGTTCTGAAACATCCTGTCACAGGATGTTCAGGATGTTTCACAGGGCCTGAATTCTGAAGCCAGAGGAAATCAGGAGAGTGTAAGCGCTTGGCGATGACACTGCCCCCTAGTGGCTAGTCTGTGGCTTAAAACGAATAGGCTGCAGGTGAGCCAGAGTTCACTCAGACAGACAGACAGACAGACAGACAGACAGACAGTCGCCCCACCGCCTATGGAAAAGAGAAAGGGAGGAGGGAGACCGAGAGGAGGAGGGAGAGGATTCTCGCCAGGGTGTCTCTGTGATTCATCGTAGTGACTCTGAAGCTCCAGTAGCTGGTCTTTCTGGACAGGGCTTTTGAAATTCAGTGAAAACATTACTATCCAGGCATCCAGCAAGTTATTCTAGCTCGACTTTTCTGTTTAGGATCGTGCTAGGGCCCTGGGTTCCTTTCCAGCCACCTCTGCCCTCATTCCATTCCTAGGTGAGTCACCGCTTTCTCCACCCTCCGCCCTTCTTTGTATTTTCTCCGGGCCTTTCTCCTGCCCTCTGCCCTTCACTTCCAGCCGGCTTCCCGCAGAAGACCTGGGGCCTGATTCCTCAGGTGCCTGTGGGCCAGGCTGTTTAGAGAGTGCCCTTAGGGAATGACAGGAATGCTGAGAGTCCCAGGGCTGCTTTTCAGACCCAGTGGAAAGAATGTCTGGCTGGGGGGGTCTTCAAAAGCACCTGAGACCACAAGATCCCCAGGCGATGGAACTGACCCCGAAGCCTGCCTGTCTGCTCTGTATCCTCCCAGATCTGTCCACCTGGGAACAGAGGAGGCCTCTGGGAAAGGTGGTATAGAGATATGGGAGATTAATTTGGTTTTAAGTCTTACGTATGAATTATTTATTGTGACATTTTAGTTATAATCAACATAATTGTTAAATAAAGAGATGGCCATGTAGCTATTGATGATCCATCTTTCAGTGTTGAATTGAATACTATACCCAGGTTTGATATGTCCTAGAACTTCTTTCAGAGCATTTTCCATAACAGAAAAAGAGGGGAAAATAGAAAAAATAGGGTTTGACTCCAGACTATCCACACAGTCTCTCTGGTTTTCTATCCACATTACAGTATTTATTTATTTATTTATTTATTTATTTATTTATGGTACTAGGGATTGAACCCAGGGGCATTCTACCTCTGAGCTACACCCCAGGCCCTATTTTCTTTTTTACTTTGAAACAGGGTCTCACTAAGTTGCTGAGGCAGACCTCAAACCCATGATCCTCCTGTCTTAGCCTCCCATGTCCTGGGATTACAATTGTGCACCCACACCCAGCTCTTATTTGGTTATATTTGAATTTGTGTTTAATTCACACAATTATGAGGATAGCCATGGGGTCAAAACCATATCATAAACCCAAAAACTTTTGTGCCCACTAGAATAATCTCACAAGAAGAGCATGATTTGGTTGGTCCTGGTCTGGTAATGTGAGGGCCCTGTTGTGAATTATTTGTGTGCCTATTCTCCTGTCGATGAGGACTCAGTGTTGCCCTCAAGCACTGCAGCCACTGCACACTGTCACCCTCCTGTGCCCTGTGTCTCCACGAGCATCTCCCTGGAAACAGGTGTTGGGAGAGGCAACATTTCCACTCCCATTGCGGAAGTGCAAATGTTAACACCTATAACCCATTCAGTGAGAATCCTTCCCTGCATTAGGGTATAAACATGAAAGGGTTTTATTTTTTCCATAATTGCTACAAACTGTGTCCTGTCAAAACTCTTTGCCTGCTGAGTTGTAAGCTCCCTTAATGGCATCTCAGTCCAATTCCATAACTTGCATCACTTTCAGTTTATTAAAACAGTCGTTGAAATCTTAAGACAGTCGTGTTCATTTTATTTTATTTTATTTTATTTTGTGGTGCTGAGGATGGAATCCAGGGGCTTGTGCATGCTAGGCCAGCTCTGCCACTGAACTACACCCCTAGCCCCAGTTGGGCTCATTTTTAGAAGTTTAAAAATCATTTTCTATTCAAAGATCCCCTCCCCTCCTCACAGATTAATCTAGTAATCCTAAATTCTGGAGGTTGGGCTGGAAGTCTGGTCTGTTCTCACTTGCTAGCTCCTTTCCTGTGGGTACCCTCTGGTGGAAGGCTGAAGCTGTGGGTTCCTTCCTCCTGCCTGCGGCTGGCAAGGTTGCCTCCCACTCCCCTCCTCCTCTCCAGGTAGGTTGTGGCTGCTTGCCTTGCTACACACACACACACACACACACACACACACACACACACACACACACAGATGCTGGTTCTTCAGTGGCCTCTGCAGGCCACCCCTGACCAGGTTCCTGGTGGAGGTATCTCTCAGATGTTGTCTCAGTCAACAGTCTCACTGCCGTAATCCAAAATAACTGACTGCACAATTTAGAAGAAAGAAGTTTTATTTGCTCACAGTTCTGGAGATTTTAGAGCTTCAGTCCAGTCAAGCCAGGTCTGTGGAGCTCAGGGCATGGCGACAGAGAGCAGAGGGAGGGAGAGTCAAGGCTCTGCTCTCACATCCTGGAGGCTGGAAACCAGAGAGAGAGCAGGGGGAGGAGAGACTTTCTTTATACAATCCCCAAGGCCAGACCCCCAGGGACCCTTCCTTAGCAACCAAGCCCCGCCTCTAACATGGCTACCTTGTTTCTGTGAGGGTTAGGGGGACATTCTAAATCCAAACCATGACAGGTGTGATATTTGTGTTCACATCCTGGTACCCAGCTCAATGGGAAAGCATGTTGGCTTGGGCCCAGCCACCTTCTTTGGAGTCTATCAGAGGCCCTTGTATTCTTGCTACTCCAGAGAGAAGCAACGCAGCACCTTCTGGCACTTCCTCTCCCTCCAGTGCCTCTCTCCTGCACCTTGTCCTCTCTCCCAAGGCTCAGGTGCTATGTCAGTTCTGCGACTTTCAGACCCCAGCTGGGTCTCCAGCTCTCAATTCAGTGGTGGTGGTGGAGGTAGCGTTCCAGTCTTACCGCGTGGAAGGCCCAGGTCAAATTCCCTCCAGTGGGGGACAAAGGGAGGATAGCAGCCACCCTGCAAAATGCATTTCCCCAAGTAGTGGCCCCCATCTTCCTCCAAGCCTTCCTCTTCTATCAGAGAAGTGGGTCAACTGAAATGTCCACTGGCTCAGTCCTTGCATGAAGGGGTCTGTCTCCTACATCTATAAATTCTTTTAGCATGGAATGTGGAGTTTTATTCTTAGCTGCAGACTTTCCTTAGCATTTTTTTGTTTTGTTTTGTTTGTTTGGTATTGGAGGCTGAACCAGGGGCATTCTGTCTCAGAGCTACTCCCCCACCCAAATTTTATTTTACTTTTTTTTGAGAGAGAGGATCTTGCTAAATTGCTAAGGGTCTTGTAAATTGCCGAGGCTGGCCTTGAACCTATAATCCTCCTGTCTCAGCCTCCCAAATCCTGGGATCACAGGTGCACACCACCATGCCCTGCCTCCTTAGCAATTCTTGATGTTTAGCACTCAGTACACTGAGGTTGTGGCTCTAATCCTTAGTTTCATGTTAGACTCAGTTGGTCTGGAACTGGATGTTGGTATTGGTAGCTTGCTTGCTTTCTATCTTTTTTTTTTAATCCCCTAATGATCTTGAGGCCCAGAGAGGGTAAGAACCTTACAAGAGCAGTGGGGAGCAGAACAGGTCCCTGAAGGGACAGGACTTAGAATTAATCTTAGAGCAGAAGACAGGTTAGTATAGGAAAAATGTGGGTCTTAACGGACAACTGAAGAAAGCAACTCCTATAGGAGTGGTTAGAGGGAAAAAGGATTTGGGGAGGGTATCCTACAGTAGTTTCATTTCCCCCCAAGGTTTTCCTTCTTTTTTAAAAAAATTATTTATTTGTTTTTTGGTATTGGAGATTGAGTTCAAGGGATTTCTACCTCTAAGCCACGCCCCTAGCCCTATTTTATTTTTTAACTTTGAAACAGGGTCTCACTAAGTTGATGAGGGCCTTGCTAAATTGCTGAGGCTGGTCTTGAACCTGTGATCCTCCTATCTCAGCATCCCAAGAACTGGGATTACAGGTGTGCACCACCTTGACAGGCTAAGGTTTTCCTTCTAATCATCTTTTCTCACCATCAAATATCCAATCTCATTCTTTAGGAAAAAAAAATTGGAATTCTCACTCTTGAACTCTTTCTTAACACTGCCAGTAGGGCCCAAGGTGTTGAGTCTGTAGCCTTGTTTTATTATATTATATTATATTATATTATATTATTATATTTATTTTATTGTGGCACTGAGGATTGAACCCAGGGGAATTCTACCTCTGAGCTATACCCCGAGTCTGATTTTATTTTTTATTTTGAAACAGGGTCTCACTAGGTTGATGAGAGAGTCTCATCACTTGCTGAGGCTGTCCTTGAACCTGCGATCCTCCTGTCTCAGCCTCCCAAGTACTGGGATTACAGGCGTGCACCACCATGCCTGGCTGTGGCCTTCCTTTAGACTGGGCCCTTCCCTCCTGACAGTGGGGAGGAGAGATAAGATTTCTGCAATCAGTTATCCTGCCAAGCAGCTGGTCTCTTGGAGAGGCTTAGCTCCTCCTTCCATGGCACGTCATCTCCCAGAAGCTTCTTGCAGCATGGGGCACCGTGGGACAGGGGTGTGCCCTGTGTCCCCTCACCACGGGCAGGTCCCAGCTCAGCTGAGCTGGAGCATCTCTGCCCTTGGAGGAAAACTCCCAGGCTTCTTGTCAGTTCCCCCAGGGCTGTGTGGATGGAACCACCTGTCCCTGATGACCCCTCCCCCTCCCTGCACCTGGTCTTCCCTCCAATGCAGGCCCCACGCCACCTCTCCTCACATGGTTGGAAGCAGATGCAGCATTTGGGGTGTGAGGTCATTCCGGGTGCCACGGAGCTGGGGTGAAGGCCAGGCTTTGACCTCTCTCCCCGGGCTGGGGGGTTGAGGGCGGGGCTCCGACTTCATTTTATTTTATCCGGCTTCAGGATTTGCCCACTTTTCACAAAAGCTGGGGTTTTAGGTACACGGTGGAGTCTTTCACAGGTCCTGATGGAGTTCTTGTGCACATCTGCTTTGCTTAAAATAAAATTTTAACCTGGGGGGAAAAAGTCTCTATTCAGATTCTACCCTCCCCCCCTTCTTTCTCTCTCTCTCTCTCTCTCTCTCTCTCTCTCTCTCTCGTGCTGAGGTTCAAACCCAGGGCCTTATGCATGCTAAGCGTGCATTCTATTACTGAGCTCCATCCCCAGCCCTCTTTTTCTTTCATTTTCTAGGCCTTCCCTCCCTCCCTTCCTTCCCTTCTTTTTTCTTTCTTTCTTTCCAGTACTGGCTATTGAATCCAGGGCCCTCTGCCACTGAGCTACATCCCCAGCCCTATTTTATATTTTACTTTGAGACAGGGTCTCACTAAATTGTCCAGGCTGACCTCAAACTTGCAGTCCTCTTACCTCAGCCTCCCAAGGCACTGGGATTACAAGTAGGTGCCGTCATACCCAGCTGAGAAGGAAGACTAAGAAAAAGTTCCCCTCCTTCCTGCATCTTATTGACTGAGATTGAATCACACGTCCATTTTAAAGCCAACGACCAGTGAGGGGAACAGGACTCTCACGGGTGTCTGTACCTATGGGCAGAACGGATACCGGAGGGTCACCATCACGATCACCACACTCCGCTTACTTTTCTCATGCCGCTTTCACACCATCATGTAGTATTCACTTTGCTTTGTATTCTAAGAGTTCGAGGATCTTGTCCTGTTTATCTTTGTCTCTCCGGGTCCTCCAGAAGTGCATCATCTGTTGAGAGATATAATAGCAGCCTACATGAAGTCTGAAAACACATATATATGTTTTTAGAAGATACATTTTAAGTAGATGCATTTCAGGGCTAAGGTTGTGTCTTAGCCCTTGAATTTGAGTGCCCTCATGAAATCGGTAATATAAAAGGTCATTATGGCAGCCAGGCACAGTGGCACATGCTTGTAATCCCAGTACTTGGGAGGCTGAGACAGGAGGATAGACGGGTCAAGGCCAGCCACAGCAACTTAGACCTTCAGCAACTTAATGAGACCCTGTTTCAAAATAAAAAAAATAAAAAGGGCTGGGGGTGTAACTTGGAGGTAGAATGCCCCTGGGTTCAATTCCCAATGCCAATAAATATATAAATAAATAAAACAAAAGGACATTATGGCAAAGCTGACTGGACGTACATTTCCAGTTATGAGACTGGCAGAGACCTTCAGTGTCTGCGGTGTTCCGAAATCACGACACGCCTCCAGCTGTATGATGTGGGTCCGTCCTCCCTGGATGCAGTGATGTCAGGAGGCCTTTTAAAAAGTCAAGGGACTCCTATAAGTCTCTTATTACCTAAGCAATTTTATTCTTTGTTTCCTCGAAGCTGCCTAGAGTTGCAATAAAACAGGCACTTGGAGGTTTCTTGTGATGCTCTTTCTTGTTCCTTTTAGCAGGCTCAGCACCGTCATTTGAAGAGCTTTTGTCAGGCATTGTTATAGGTCAGAGTTGTTTGCTAGAACAAAAAGAATAAATGGAGAGAGACCATATTGGAACAAACAAAACACTTTACTCTGGGTAGCACGACACAGCTCTCAGTGACTAAGAGAATAAAGTGTAGCCTGCTGCACTCAGTGCAGAAGGGAACATCTGTATCTAGCAAGAATAGGAAAATACATATAAACCGCAAGGGCTGAGGGCACAGCCCAGTGGCAGAGCATTTGCCCAGCATTCTCGGGGCTCTGGGCTTGATCCCCAGCAATTGTAGCACTAGCAATCATATAAACAATGATTTATAAAATGCTTTTGGAAAATACTTCAGACAAATCAGCTTAAGAGGAATAGATGCTACGTGAAATAACATGAGGTAAGATATTGCATGCTAATATAGCAAATGGTAGTACAGTGGACTACTTTGGGCTGCCTTCTAGGCTCCTATCTTCTTTTCCACATGTGAACTAACAGTTCCTGATAGAAGGGTGGGTTTAGGTGGGCAGGTTTATACCACGGAGCCCACCTCTCTGGCCCCCACAGATTGTGCCAGGGAAGTAAACACCTGACTTAAGCTAAACTGGGCAGATTTTCTTTCTCAGTTTCAAGCTGGTTATAAAATCATGTAGT
Organism: Glis glis; assembly: GCA_004027185.1. Classification (NCBI taxonomy): domain Eukaryota; kingdom Metazoa; phylum Chordata; class Mammalia; order Rodentia; family Gliridae; genus Glis; species Glis glis. The sequence goes on along the minus strand of PVJS01018380.1, from coordinate 13,982 downwards.
TTGAAATTGGCCACGGTGGGAGTACTTCACTGTGGAAATCAGGCAAGTGCTGCAAATCAAGCCTTTTCTTCCCCCTCCCTCCTCTCTTCTCCCTTTCCTTCCTCCCTCCCTCTCTTCTTTCCTCTTTTGTTTTCCAGAGCACCAGTTTACCAGCACACTACTGGAGAGAAGCCACATATTGAAGATGGCAGAGCAGTAAGTCAGAAGGGGCCCAAGTCCCTGACGACCTGAAAAGTCTCACCACACAAGCCTAAAACTGCCTATACTTAAATGAGAGAAAAACGAGGTTTTTTTTTCTTTTTCTTTCTTTCATTCTCTTTCTTTCTATTCATTTTTTTTTTTTTTTTTGGTACTGGGGATTGAATGCAGGGGCATTCTACCTCTGAGCTGCCCTAGCTCCAGACATTACAACTGCATTTTAACTAATAGGAAGAAACAGGAAGGGTCAATTCACTCCCTTTTTAGGATATCTTCCAGAAGTTGTGTGTAGTTCTGCCACTGAAATCTCATTGGCCAGAGCTTCAACACCTGACCACACCTGGGCAGGAGATGTTTCCTTTATTTGGGGCTACTGTTTGTCCACCTGAGATTTGGATGTTCATTACCTAAGAATAAGAAAATAAATTTTGGGGGAAATTAGCAGTCTCTGGTACTAACCGTAACACCAGTTCCAGATAAATGTCCAAGTTAATAAGCAGCTAGAAGCTCAGGTGAGAAGTTTTTAGAGTGGAAAGAATGTAAGTGGGTTTATAGAAGGGATCATAAACACAGGCAGCTCCAGATAATGAAAGATAGGATAGCTGCCTGTTATTTACTTTCTAGTGTGACCATTAATACCTCTTTCTTCCTTCCCTGAGTTCCAAACCAACTGAGGGACAGATAAGACAGATGGAGATAAAGTGACACCTTATTACTGATTAAACTGTTTAGAGAAAAACTTGAGTCTTGCAGTAACAAGGGACTTAGTAATTTCAACCCAGAAATAAACTAACCACCTGGTCAAAGGCAGCGATGGGGAATTGCAGTGCTGCCCACCTCCCCACCCCTGCTTTTCCCTGCTCTGGGCTCCCTCAGAATGCTCCCCACAAAAGGACCCCAAAGAGAAGAGAGAAGGGGCTGCACTAGCATGTCTAGTTGCTTCTTTCAAAATAACCAATCCCATCATTGGTGGAGACTGACTGAAGGTTAGGGGGAGAAGTCAAGGTTTGTCCATCCATATTGGAATGTGAGAACTAAATGCTCTTGTCTAATACTTAAGACCTTTCAAACCTGATGCGGTTTGGCTCATCATCCTGCCATTGGGTTACATGAAATCCCTCTAAATTCTTACCACCATTTCCACTTACTTAAACTAGCACAAATAAAAAAAAATAGTCCCTGGCTAAGACATATGTAATTAGGGACTACATTATATGGGAAAGAGTCTAGATGCTGTAGGAGTTCATGAGAATGTTTTAAGACAGAATTGGAGCAGACAAAGGATTTTTCATGGAAGCAGTAGAACTTTAGCTTGCTTTTAAATTTGGGAAGGATTTTTTGCTTAATCCAGTTAAACAAAATTTGGGAAGGATTTTTTGTTTAATCCAGTTAAACAAAATAGCCCTAACACACTCCCTAAGAAGGGATAGGGAAGTGATACTCAAACTTTTGGGTGCATTAGAATCAGCCAGAGGATATATTAAACTGCAGATTGCCTGGGCCCTACCTCCACAGTCTTGGATGCAGTACATCTGGGATGGGGCAAAGGAATTTTAATTTTTAGAAGGTCCCAGGTCATGCTGATGCTGCCAGTCCTTGGGATCGCACTCCAAGACTCATTGGAATGAATGTGGTCCTGGGACGAATCCTGTCTGGTTTTGGATGAGTGAATGGAATGGAATGAATTCCCTAAATCATAAGATAAGAAATTAGGTGAAATGGTCTCTCAGGTCTTTCTGAGCCTATGCTTCTGTTATTCTAAGCTATAGGATATCCTATATTTATATATATTTTTATAATAGAAATCTCAGTGTTTACTGAGATTGCTTTCATCCCTTGTTAATGTGGTCATTTTACTAGATTACATAGGTGGGAACCTGGATGCATATGATTGGACTTGAGATGCTTTCTCAAGAGGGAAGAAGGCCCAGAGGTCTGAAGATGTAGCTCAGTGGTAGAGTGATTGCCTATTGCCTAGTGTGAGAGAGGCCCTGGGTTCAATCTCCAGCATCATAATATATATATATATATATATATATATAAATTCAGGCAGAGATTTTAGCTGAGGGTGGTGACACACCTGTAATCCCAGTACTTGGGAGACTGAGACAGGAGGATAGCAGGTTTGAGGACAGTCTCAGCAACTTAGTGAGACTCTGTTTCAAAATAAAAGATAAAAAGGGATAGGGCATAGCTCAGAGGTAGAGCACTCCTGGGTTCAATCCGCAGTACCAGAAAAAAAAAGAAAAGAAAAAGAGTAAAGGAGGCTCTATCAACATGGGTCTTCCACATTTCCATACTCAAAAACAAATTAAAAAGAAAAAAGAAGCAGCTAATTCAAATCTTGTCCACACTGCTTTAAAAGGCAAAAAGAGAAGGGAGACATTTCTGTAAGAAAAAGTGTGGTTGGCCCAGCACCAGAAGCTTTGGACAGCATTGACCCAAACAGAAATCTTCAAACTTAAGAGAATGTTTACCCAACTCATAATTGTCCAAAATAATCAGCTAGATGGCTGACCAAATGGTTCAAAGCATCCTAGTGGGTCAAACTCCACGCCGAGGAGCAGGCAGGCGGATAGCTGCAGTCAGAGGCGGAGGGACTTGGTGAACATTGATTCGCGGAAGTAGCAAAGCTCTCCTGCCTACAATCCACTTGCACACTGCTGGCTGAGGAAGACTGGTCCAACAGGAACAGCGGCTGCCAGCCCATAGACAACTCTGTTCATACTCGGGGATTTCCTAAATTTCATTTTTAGTGATTTTGTATTATGTGCATACATTTCTGTTTAAACCCATTGTATTGTAAATTGCTTTGAAGTGTTCTATTCATCCTCGAATTCCACACAGTGACTATCCATCAATAAAATTCTCAATACATATCTATGTTCTAAAACTGAGCACTGATCGTTGTAAGCAGAGTTCATAATGCCTAAGGTAAGAATCTTCTGGAAGGGAAAGAGAGGTGAATTAGAATCCATGCTCCTGACATAAGACTTTTTACTCCACCTGACTTTATTTTGATCCCACTGCTTAAAATGGCAGTCAACCTTGTCTGCTGACAAATTCTTACTCATTCTTGAAAACCAAACTCAGTCATTCTCTCCTAAAATTTTTCCGTTTTAGTCATATATGGTGGTGCACACCTGTAATCCCAGTACTTGGGAGGCTGAGATGGGAGGATTGCAGGTTCAAGGCCAGTCTCAGCAACTGAGTGAGACACTGTTTCAAAATAATCAATAAAATAGGATGAACATGTAGCTCAGAGATAGAATGCCCCTGAATTCAATCCCCAGTACCACACATGCAAAAATATTTTCCCTTTTGTAGTAATTCTATCCTTTATCCTTGTAATTATTTCATGAATGAAAAATTGTTTACATATCTGTAAACTATGAACTACTTGAGGGAAGTGTCTGTTTTGAAGTTTTTAACAAAATTGATGACCACGGTGTAGGCAAAGCAGGCAGTCGCCATGTGGCTCAATGTCACAGGCTCAGGGAAAACTCCCCCACAGTCTCCCTGCCTCCTCTAATTCTTGAAAACAGCACTGTAGTTCAAAGCTCTAATTCCTATTTGTTCTCTTAGTTCCTTGAGAAAGGTCAACCTTGAAGCTTCTAACAGACGTTTATTTTAGTGCTAAGGAATTCAGATCTCTTGCTTTGAGACTGTTTTGATAGGGAAAGAACTTTAGGGCTAAAGAGCGATAGAAACTTGGGGGAGAGTAGAGATAAAGGGTTTATCTCAGGTCACCAAAGATAAACTTTGCCTGGTTTCTAATTTCACTTAAGAGTTGAAGCCTTCTAATGAATTTGTCCAGTGAAAATCCCCGCATATCAGGAAGCCCAAATTCAACTCCAGGGAAGGGAATTATAATGCTATTTCCACCAGTCCTATGGTGAAACTGGGTCCAAAATGGTTTTAAAATCTTTGATGTTAAAGTGGTGGACACAGTGTAGTTGTTTTGTGTGTGTCGTACTGGGGATTGAACCCAGGGCATCCTCCCTCTGAACTACACTTCCAGCCCTATTTTATTTGGAAACAGGGTCTCACTAAGTTGCAAAAGGCCTTGCTAAGTTGCTGAGGCTGGCCGCGAACCTGTGATCCTCCTGTCTCAGCCTCCCGAGTACTGGGATGACAGGCTGCAGTGTAGTTCTTGTGTTGCGTGCGGCTGTGTTACCAGAAATTGGACTAAGCTTTGATGAGTTGGAGAATCACAGTTGCCATGTATTAAATCTCTCCTGATGTTAAAATTTTTCTGGGCTTTTCTGGGAGAGATCACTAACTCATTTGTGCACCCCATCTCCTGGAAGTCGAGACATCCGGACACTGATTAGGTCTTGCTTCTTTGTTACTCTTGACTATCGGCAGCTTCACGAAGGATCTTTTTCCCTAGGCAAGGAGTCAGGGATGCTAGTTAGTTAGTGAAAAATATTAATTTTTCTTTTCATAAAAGGCAGTGTTGCTGCTTCTAGTGTCCACAGCTACATCTCTGTGCATCTAGATACAGGAAATCATTTGCTTTTAATTTCTGGGTCTCACCTGAATGATCTTTGTGTTTTGCATTTTTGGTGTGTGTGTGTGTGTGTGTGTGTGTGTGTGTGTGTGTGTTACTAGGGATTGAACCCAGGGACATTCTACCTCAGAGCTACACCCCCAGCCCTATTTTATTTTTTTATTTTGAAACAGGGTCTCACTAGGTTGCGGAGGGCCTCACTAAGTTGCTGGGGCTGGCTGCGAACTTGTGATCCTCCTGTCTCAGCCTCCCAAGTACTGGGATTACAGGAGTGCACCACCACGTCCGGCTACACTCATGATTTTCATGCATGTCAGTCTCTCCTGGCAGAGATGTAATACCTAAAAATAAAATTGCGAAACAGTCAAGCCTATTATGAAAATAGAGGTGGGAAGAGGGGAGAGAGAACAAGTGAGCCATGGAATACTTATCAGCTCCTGATTTATATTTAATATTCAGAGATGACCATATCCAGTATAAATAAGAATAAACTCCTCCTTCCTCATAGTTCTGATATTTTGTGCCCATGTTTTTTGCAGACTATACTCTCCTATACTTAGTTTCCTGAATTTTCTCAGTGCACGCAGGAAAACTTACCTGTGTGGGATTTCCTGTCTTCCTCACTTTTCCACAGAGTGGAGCTGTAACTGCACTGTGAAAGAGCAGACAGGTTTCCAGAGATGAAAGATTGAGCCGACAAGAGTGAGAATTGACCAGAAGTTTCTGTTTATCAATGGTCTGCAGAAAAGAAATAACTCATCAGGTTTCGTTTGAAGATCTCTAGGTGTTGAAATCAGACTTTTAGATCTTAATCTGGTGGGAAGGAAAAATGAAGGACCCATCGAGTCTGCCCATGACAAGTCATTTTTTTACTTTGGGACACAAATCTTATCACACCATGGTCTGAAATATCCCTTTCAAAGAGAGAGGTTGTTTGTTTGTCAAAATAGTGACTTCCAGATGGGCTACTTCTCGCAGAACACCTGCAGCTAGTATTTGGAAAAGAAGGTCCTTTTTGGGGGGGTACTCAGCTAGTCGGCAGATATTTTCTAACGTGCACTTTGTGCCAGGAACTGTTCTGGTTCATGCGCACAGAGCAGGGGATGAATCAGAGGATTCTGTGCCCTTAAGGAGCTCCTGCTTTAGTAGAAGGAGGCAGATAATAAAAAAGTACAGCCATGAAAAAGCTAAAACAGGGCGATGTGTTGGAGATCCACTTAGGGATGACATCTGAATTAAGGTCTGGGTGTTGGGAATAAAGCAGTCATTTGGCAATTCCAAGGAGGCAGGGACCAAGCTCAGCATGTTTGACAGAATCCAGGCCGGTGGACTGGGATGTGGTGGACAAGGGAGAGGAGGGAGAAGCAGTCGGAGAGGAGGCCGCTGGGTCACTGCAGGCTTTGTAGGCTGTGGCAGGGAGTTTGGAGTTTCTTCATTTTGCAGGGAGAGAAGTCAGATGCCGTTGGATATCATTGGAAAAACTAACTTGTCTGCTGTGACAAAGATGGACACATGGGGCAGGTGGGGTGCAGGGGACCTGTTAGTTGATGTCCAAGTGTTAGCAGTGAGGCGGGGCGTGGTCAGTGCAGAGATATTTATTGTAGCCAGAGGTATCAGGACTTAGAAATGGACTGGGCATAGAATGTGAAAGATTCAATCAGGACGATTACTAAATTTTTATCTGACCAGTTTTACAAGGAAATGATTTTCTACAAAGTTCTTTTCATATTTATGTAAAGGAATCAGTCATTCTATACTAAACTCCTCCATACATACAATTAGAAAGCTGCATTAATACTCTGAGTTGGTGGTGTAACTACTGGGGACACTTTTAGGTGATAGTTTGTTCCTCAATACTCAGTGGCCTGTAATTTGTGGCCTGCATCATGCATTAATACTAGTGATATGCGGCCGGGCATGGTGGTAATCCCAGTACTTGGGAGACTGAGACAGGAGGATCGCAGTTCAAGACCAACCTCAGCAACTTATGAGACTCTCATCAACCTAGAGAGACCCTGTTTCAAAAATAAATATTTACCAAACAAACAAAAAAAAAGGCTGGGTGTAGCTTGGAGGTAGAATGCCACTGGGTTCAATCCTCAGTACCCCCCCAAAATACTAACAATATGTGATTTCTTTAGTCATTTTCCCCCCCAGACTACAATGGTACTTTGGAAGTGAATGGAGATTCTAATTAATTCCTTAGTCACTAGATGACCAGATTGCAATTTTATTTTCAATAAAATGGTTTGCTTAGTTGGCACAAGGGACTTTTGGAATGTTAAGTGAGTGATAAGAATTAGCCTTGAGGATGAGAAAGTAAACATAAGTAAGTCTGTCACTTTCTTGGGTTCAACAACCCCACAGAAGAGTGCAACCTTTTTTACAATACCTGACTTTGATGAGCTTTCAGATTGATAAATAGATAGATAGAAAGGATAGATAATCTTTTATTCCTGTGAATATTGGTACATATATATATTATTTTATCCTATGAATATGCACTAGCAGTTTTATATATAACTGGACATAATCTTATAAGAATAATATCTTATTGACGCATGCCTGTAATCCCAGTACTTGGGAAGCTGAGACAGGAAGATCACAGGTTTGAGGCCAGTCTCAGATACTTAGGCATGCCCTCAGCAACTTAGGGAGACCCTGTTTCAAAATAAAAAATAAAACAGGGCTAGGGGTGTCGCCTAGAGGTAGAATGTCCTTAGTTCAATCCCTAACCACACTCGCACTAAAAGAGTAATGTCTTCTTTATTTATTTGTTCATTCATTCAATACACATCTGCTATTTTAAGCCCTCAGCCTCTATGGACACCAAGACTTTTATAGTCTATTATTATTTTCTATCAATTATTATTAACTCTTCTCAGAGGCAAAATGAGTAATAACAATTAGAATAGTTGGACTGGATGCGAGATGGAGAAGTTCTGTGCCCGTCCTGAATGGAGGATGACATCCTTGCTAGGGGGTAATCTTGAGGGCAGTGGGAGCCATGTAAGGGTTTATATGTGGGAGTGACTCCATCTGGGTTTGCATTTTAGAATGATCTCTATGGACAGTACAGAGATGAAAAGTAAGTAAACAGAAGTAGCCACCCCTCCCCACCTGTGCCCTCCCTCCCAGGCCTCGGTATACATTAGTGTTCTCTATGCCTAACACCATTAGTGTTCTCTATGCCTCTTAGGAAAGATAAATTTGAAATCTGTGACTTTCTGAAATCCCATAAACAAATGCTTCTTGGTCTGAGTGAGAAAATCACCAAGCCAGTTAATACTAGTAGCTTTTTAATCTCATAATTTAATTGCTTTATTATGTGATATAATTTTTGTGTGTGTGTGTGTGTGGTACTGGGGATGGAACCCAGGAGCATTCTACCTCTGAGCTACACCCCCAGCCCTGTTTTATTTTGAAACAGAGTCTCACTAAGTTGAGAAGGGCTTTACTAAGTAGCTGAGGCGGGCTGTGAACCTGGATCCTTCTGTCTCAGCATGAACCACCACGCCCAGCTTATTATGTGACATAATTTATTGCTGCATTTTGTGATATAACCTGAGTAATCCTATGATGTAACCTGAAGTATATGGTTGGCCCTGTATGTCACCAGCCTCATCTTTTCATTCCTTAAGCCCTTTCTTATGAATCAAGCTGTCAAAGGAGAGATATGACCCTGAATTGGGGGCGGAGGACTCAGGATCAGTGGGGTCCTTGACAGGAAGGAATTTCAGCATGAGCCAGTCAGAGACATAGAGATTTTATTTGGGAAAGCAAGAAATGCACATTCAATGGAGAACACGGGCCATCTTCAGAGTGAGAGAGATGCACTGTGGGGGTTCAGGAAGCTTGGTGAGGGGTGGGCTAGGGAAGGTATGTGAGGATGCTGTCAATTCAGTGATCTGCTCATCTTCAAACCTCACTGTAGTCTCCAGTGTCTTTTCAGTAGATATTTCTATTGCTCAGACTCTTCAGAGGGGTCGGAGTTAACAGTGTTCAAGGTACTTATCACAGTCCGATCGCCTTCCCGGATTCTTTTGTGGTTTCTACTGTCTGATCAATAACTATCTCTCCTGTGTACTCAAGTTATTTATCACAAGTGAGTGAGTAAAGATTAGTAAATTAACCAGGCCTGGCTTGGGGAGTAAGGAACTTTAGCACAAGACTTTCATATTAAAGTTACCTTTTCCTTGTCCTCCCTATATATCTCCTTTCTACCGTATTGTCTCTTATTTCTTCTATCCTACCTCGTGTTCACAAGCCCTTGCTTAGGGGGCCAAGCACATGCAACTGTGAAGACTTGCAGTGGCATTCTCGCGAGATTTCCTCCCAGTGTTTCAAGAACCCTGTCCAGTGAACTCTAGCTCTACTTTGTTTCCTCTTCTTCTGTTGATCCTGAGGAGTCTGGTTTCTGGAATTGTCTGGGACACTGCCTATGGAATTTTCCCTCTGATAGCTTATGTATCTTTCTTTCTGTAGGATCTATAGACATTGTGACTTAGGTAGCGGTGAGCCCAGGCAGAAAGATTAAAGGTAGATTAAAAAAAAAAAGGAACAGATAAACGTTTACAATTTCTTCTCGCTGAGAGACCGTGACCAATATGTTTTAGTAATTGGGCTTGTCATTCAACTTGCAGCAATTTACCAAGTACCTCAGTATGCCAGGCAATGCCACAGGTAACCCTTATCCTCATGTATTTTGGTAGAGGCTTGGAAATGGTTTGGAAAGCTTCTTAAAGAAACGATTAATTCCTGCATTGTGCCACGATGCCTGACTATAATCCCAGTACTTGGGAGGCTAAGACAGGAGGATCACAGGTTCAAGTTCAGCCTCAGCAACTTCATGAGACCCTGTCTCAAAAAAAGAATATACAGGGCTGGGGGGGAACCTCAGAGGTAGAGCACCCCTGGGTTCAATCCCCAGTATCAGCCCCTCAAAAAAAAAGAGAGAAAGAATTAATTCCTTAAAACTTTGCCATTAGTTTTACTCTGCCAGTTTGTTAAAATATTTATTAATTAATTTCGCAAATGTGTTTATTTTGATTAATCATTGTAGAGAGGGTTCTCTAGGCTAAGTTTCAGGATTCATGAAAGAAAATCAAATAAAGAAACAGCTTTCAAAGCACTATGGAGACCACTGCATTTCGGCTGTTCCTGTGGTGTCAATAAATGCATCAGTGGAGTTAAATCCAATATAATAACCAGCAGTGGTTTGAAACACTCATTTGAAATGTCCTGGGGCTGGAATAAATAATGAATCATTATTATGAAGTGCGAGGGCCCTGGGGAGTATGATCTTTGGACCAGCCTGAGTTGGGATGAAAAGCCTTTCTGGATACTGAGACCCTGTGAAAAGACAGCAGCTCTAATAAATCTAGTCACATCTCAGGGTACAGAGAGAAGGCCCGGCTACCTCTTCTCTCACACCTACTGTATTTTCCCATTTCTTATTTACTATGCTTTACATTTTCTCAAAACCTTACCGAGTTTTCCTCCTTGGCTGTAATGAGTATTTCCTCTAAAAATCGTTGACCACTGTCCCGTCCCACAGAGTTGCTGACAAATATTCCAAATTTAAGGAAGGCAAGACAAGCCAGTAGAGTGCAAGTAGAGCTGGAAGAGGCGTTCTGGTCAAGTGACTGTGAGTCCACATTATTTTTGGTTTTGTTAACGTGTGAAACATAGTGCCACGCCTGTAGGAGATGAGGATGTGTAAATAGGACCTTAGTTTTTAGAGGCCGTGAGGTGTTCTCTGCAGCAGAGAAGACAGCTGTTCAGGTGTCGAATCTAGAGAGATCCAGAGAATCCCCAAAGACTTCACTGAGAGAAGTTTTGAAAAATAGATTTAAGGTAGAAGATGAGGTTGACAGAGTATGACTGATTATCAGAGGGCATGGGGCTCATGAGTGGCAGTTTTCTTTTCTTTTTTCTTTTGGTAGTACTGAGGATTGGACCCAGGGGTGTTCTACCTCTGAGCTACACCCCCAGCCCTATTTTATTTTTTATTTTGAAACAGGGTCTTGCTACATTGCTGAGGCTGGCCTTGAATCTGAGATTCTCCTGTCTCAGCCTCCCAAGTACTGGGGTTATACCACCATGCCTGGCTGGCAGTTTTCTTTAGGGGACAAACATGAGTGGAAGAAGAGGGATTTGTTGAGGCCTAGGAAAACTGTAACTTCATTTTTTTTTGTGTGTGTGGTGTTAGGGATTGAGCCCAGGGGCATTCCACCTCTAAGCTACACCCCCAGCCCTATTTTATTTTTTTACTTGGAAATTGGGTCTTGCTAAGTTGCTGAGAGCTTTGCTAAGTTCCTGAGGCTGGCTTCGAACTTGTGATGCTCCTGTCTCAGCCTTCCAAATACTGAGATTACAGGCATCCACCACCATGCCCGGCTTGTCTTCTAACAACTCTACAAGGTAAAATTTTTAAGATTCCCATAATTTATGCTATTTCCATGTATAAAAGTAATGTAGGGCCAGGGATGGTGGCACATGCTTGTAATCTCAGCTAGTCAGGAGGCTGAGGCAGGAGGATCACAAGTAGGAGGCCAGCCTGGAAAACTTAGAAAGATACTGACTCAAAATAAAAAATACAAACGAGCTGGGGGTGTAGCTCAGTGGTCTCATGCTTGCCTAGCATGTGTGAGACCCTGGTTCAATCCCCAGTACAGCTAAAAACAAACAAACAAAAAAAGTAATTGAGGGCTGGCAGAACTCAGGTCTAGCATGTGTGAGGCCCGGGGGTTCATTCTCTAGCAACACACACACACACACACACACACACACACAATCACTTACACACACTTGACATAGAAATAAAGCAAATGATTTAACTTACTGCATGTGTTAGGAAGAACATAAATCTTCCCATTAGGTCTGCTTTGAAATCCTAGGTATCCTACTTACTAGATACATGATTTTTCTTGAGTTATTTTGTTTTCTCATCTGTGAGATGGACTTCAAAGCCTGTGCTGTTCCTGGAGGAGGTTCATCATATCCTTTGAATAAATGAAAACTATTACAACAAAGTTATAAAAGAAGGTTGTATAATCTTTATTTCCTGGAGATATTGAAAAACTGTGCATATTTTTATTACATTGTGATATTAGATATGGTCTTGGAAAGAGGGATTTGATAGCCTTTCCCACACTCCCAACAAATTTTGTTGGGTTGTTTTTTTCCCTCAATATAAAATAATGCTTGGTTAGCATAGTAATTCAAAACAACCTGGGCCAGGCATGGTGGCGCAAACTTGTAATCCCAGTATTTGGGAGGCCCAGTACTGCGAAAACCAACAAAAACCAACAAAACATATGTATATGGTTTACAATACTGGAAAAGCGCTTAAAGGAAAAAGCCCACCGATGAGGATGAGTGCAACAGGAGAGCAGTAAGTGTGTAAGTCTGGGAATGGATGTTGATTTGCCTTAGACTCCGGAGGATCGAGACTCATCCTCTTCCTGGAACTCTGCTCCCTGGAACACAAGGGCAGCCGTGGAGGCCCTGGTATCAGCCGTGCTGGTGGCTCCAGTCAGGCCATTAGTGCCCCTTAGTCCACAGTGTCAAAGAGGTGTGGAGGACCCAGTGCCAAGTGTGATCCTGGTTCATATCCCTGAGTAGTCTGTTGGGAAAACCAAGGTAATTGTCTCTTGTACTTTTATTTTTTGTGATACTGGGGATTGAACTCGGAGGCATTCTTCCTCCAAGCTACACCCCCATCCCTATTTTATTTTTATTTTTATATATTCATTTATTGGTGCATTGTAATTATACATTTGATAAGTGTCAGGGTAGCAGAATCATACATGCACACATTGCTCATTTAGCCCTCCCTCAATCCCACCTATTCCCTCCCCCTTCCCTCCCTTTCGTGCTCTGCATAGTGATTGAGTCTTATAAGTTTGTGTATGTACTTCATGTGCTTTAGTGTGTTTCCCTCCACCCCCCTCCCAATTCCCTCAATTAGGTCATCTTCTTTGTTCATCTAAAGTTTTCTTCTTTGTCGGGAGTCCCTGCTAAGTCCCATTCTCCCTAGCTTCCACATATTAGGGAGAACATCTGACTTTTCACTCTTTGTGACTGACTAATCTCACTTAGCATAATGTTCTCTAGTTCTCTCCATTTCCCTGCAAATGATGTAATTTTTTTCTTCTTTATGGCTGTGTAAAATTCCATTGTGTGCATATCCCATAGTCTTGTAATTCATTCATTTGTTGATGGACACCTTGGCTGGTTCCAAAGTTTGGCAATTGTGAATTGTGCAGCTTTAAACATAGATACACATGCATTAGTCTGGTAGTTTGGTTTCTGATCTTTGGGGTAGATGCCTAGAAGTGGTATTGCTAGGTCATACGGTAGGTTCATTCCCATTCTTCTGAGGATCCTCCACACAGTTTTCCAAAGTGGTCGCACTAATTTGCAATCCCACCAACATTGTATTAGAGTTCCTACTTCTCCACATCCTCACCAGCATTTGTTGTTATTTGTGTTTTTAATGATTGCCATTCTAATTGGGGTTAGGTGATATCTCAGGGTAGTTTTGATTTGCATCTCTCTGACTTCTAATGATGTTGAACATTTTTTCATACATGTATTGGCCATTTGTATTTCTTCTCCTGTGAAGTGTCTATTTAGTTCACTTGCCCATTTCTTGATTGGGTTATTTGATTTTTTAGTGGTGATTTTTTTAAGTTCTCTGTATATTCTAAATATGAGTCCTCTATCAGGAGTAGCTGGCAAAAATCTCCCATTCTGTCGGCTCTCTGTTGAGGATCTTGATTGTTTCCTTTGCTGTACAAAAGCTCTTCGGTTTAATGCAATCCCATGTATTGATCTTCATTTTAGTTTCCTGTGCCTTTGGGTCTTGTTGAGGAAGTCTTTACCTGTGCCTATGTGTTGAAGTGTTGGGCCTATGCCCTCTTCAAGTAGCTGCAAGGTCTCTGGTCTGATTTCTAGGTTTTTGGTCCATCTTGAATTGACTCTTGTACAAAGTGAGAAGCTGGGGTTTATTTCTATTTTTCTGAATATGGTTAGCCAGTTTTGCCAGCACCATTTGTTGAAGAGGCTATCTTTTTTCCAGTGGATTTTTTTTTTTTGGCGGTACCGGGGATTGAACCCAGGGGCGTTCTACCTCCACGCTACACCCCCGGCCCTATTTTTTATACTTTATTTTGAAACCAGGTCCCACGAAGTTGCGGAGGGCCTCACTAAGTAGAGAGAGAGAGAGAGACAAGGAGAGAGAGAGAGAGAGAGAGAGAGAGAGAGA
>PVJS01018379.1:0-34923 GCA_004027185.1 Glis glis | reverse complement strand
TTGAAACCGGGTCTCACGAAGTTGCAGAGGGCCTCACTAAGGAGAGAGAGAGAGAGAGAGAGAGGGAGAGAGAGAGAGAGAGCGAGCTGAGGCTGGCCGCAAACCCGGATCCTCCGGTCTCCGCCTCCCAAAGTACTGGGATTACAAGCGTGTGCCACCACGCCTGACTCTTTCATGTCTTTTAATGGGCAGAACCAGCATCACAGCCCCCATGAAGAGCTCCTATCCCAATCCAGCCTGTGTGGATCTCCTCGTCCTTACAATATACAGAATTTAGTTTCTGACAGCTCTCCCTTAAAAATAGAGAGATAGCCAGGCGTGGTGGTGCATGTTTGTAATCCCAGTACTTGGGAGGCTGAGACCGGAGGATCCGGGTTCACGGCCAGTCTCTGCTACTTATAAGTGAGGCGCTCCACAACTTAGTGAGACCCTGTTTCAAAATAAAGAATAAAGCCGGGCGTGGATGGAGAGAAGGGCCAAGGTAGGGCCCACACAGCCGTGAAGGCAGGGAACCCGTGAAGACCAGATACATCACTTGGAGGCTGGGTTTGTTTTATTTTATTTTTTGTGGTACTGGGTATTGAACCTAGGGGCATTCTACCTCTGAGCTCCGCCCCCAGCCCTATTTTTTTTAATTTTTTATTTTGAAACAGGGTCTCACTAAGTTGTGGAGGACCTCACCAAGTAGCTGAGGCTGGCTGCAAACCCGGATCCTCCTGTCTCCACCTCCCAAGTACTGGGATTATAAGCATGTGCCACCATGCCCAGCGTGTTTTAAAAGATGGTGGCCTGCTCTACCAATCCTCAGAATCTTTTCAAAAGAATTAGTCAGAATACTATAGTAATACATGCATATCCATGTTTATAGCAGCACAATCCACAATAGCCAAATTATAGAACCTACCCAGATGAATGGATAAAGAAAATGTGGTATATACACACAATGGAATTTTATTCAGCCATGAAGAACAAAATTATGTCATTTTCAGGAAAATGGATGGAACTAGAGAATATTATGCTGAGTGGGATCAGCTAGTTTCAGAAAGTCAAGGGTCATGTGTTTTCTCGGATATGTGGAAGTTAAAGGGAAAATAGGAAACAAAAGTAACTTCAGATAAATGAAGAGAGAGATCAGTTGAATAGTGGAAGGAGATTGGGGAGGGAAAAGGAGGGGGAAAAGGAGGCTTGATGAAGGAAACAGTTCAAATAATGCTATTTCCATACATGGAGGTATCACTGCCAAACGCTAACATGTATGGGGGGCGGAACGGGGAGGGATCGGAAGGAAATCAGACCAAGTGCGATGTGCATGTATGTTTGTGTTTCAGTCAACATTCTCACTGTTGTGACCCAATAAGCCTGACCACACAACTTAGAGGAAGGAAGACTTATTTGCTCACAGTGTTTGGAGATTTCAGAGGTTCAGTGCATGGCAGGCAACTGGCAGCATACTGGCTCTTCTAACCTGGCTCCATGGTTCACAGCTTACAGTCTTTCATCATGCTCACTCCATGTTTCTGGCATTTCTAAATCTCAGGAGTTTTCCTTGCAACCTTGAGGGCTTCACCCTCACAGCTTCACAAATGCCCCATCTAAGCCTGCTTGCAGGGATTCCAACCCTGCCACACATTGCCTGGCTTCCCAAGCCTTCTTTTGAAATCTGGGGGGAAGACTCCATGACCCCTTTTTTCCAGCAAAGCCAGCGTTATGTGAATGCTGAGATCAATTGCCAGCAGGGAAGGTAGTTATACCCTCTTTAATCACTGCTGCTGGGCCTGCCTCCATCATGGCCACTGCTGGGCATGCCTCCACCATGGCCACTGACTGGGTCTGCCACTATCATGGCTGCCAATGGGCCCTGCTTTTCATGGTTATCAACTGTCCTGACCACATTACTTTCTTTGTTATGCAATATTTAACTGCCCTGACTTCCTTTCTTTGTTTCTTTTTTTTTTTTCTTTTTTTGCTGTACCAGGGATTGAACCCAGGGGCGTTCTACCTCTGACCTATACCCCCGGCCCTATTTTTTATCCTTTATTTTTATTTTTATTTATTTATTTATTTATTTATTTATTTATTTATTGAGGTACCGGGGATTGAACCCAGGGGTGTTCTACCTCTGCGCTACACCCCCGGCCCTATTTTTTTCCTCGATTATATCCTCATGATCATTTTATTTTTTTACACTTTATTTTGAAACCAGGTCTCACGAAGTTGCGGAGGGCCTCACTAAGTACAGAGAGAGAGAGACAGGGAGAGAGAAAGAGAGAGAGAGAGAGAGAGAGCTGAGGCTGGCCGCGAACCCAGGTCCTCCGGTCTCTGCCTCCCAAAGTACTAGGATTACAAGCGTGTACCACCACACCTGGCTTTTTATCCTTTATTTTGAAACCAGGTCTCACAAAGTTGCGGAGTAGCTGAGGCTGGTTGTGAACCCGGATCCTCCGGTTTCAGCCTCCCAAGTACTGGGGTTACAAGCGTGCGCCACCACGCCCGGCTTCTTTCTTTGTTTCTAAGCAAAGCATTTGACCTTCAGTCATCTCACTTTCTTCCACAACATAATCTCCCTGGGCCCCAATTTTACACATGCCTTTCTGGCCAAACTGTAAATCTATAAAGTCTGTCTGCTTTACTTTCTGCTTCCAAAATTCATTGTACAAGTTGCCAAACACAGACATCAATACCCATAATGCAGTTTGGATACTTTGCTGTTTTGAGATTTCCTCTACCAGCTTAATTAGTCCAACATCTTTAAATTCAGCCTCACACAAAGTTTCAGGACACAGGTAAAATGCCAATAAGTTCTTTGCCAGAATGTAACACACTTGTCCTCTATTCCATTTTCTTATGGAGTCCTCTTTGCTCTCAGAAATCTCCTGAGCACAGTCTCTACCATCTGCCTTTCTATCCACATTTTGGCCCTTCCAATTTCCTCTCATAAACCAGTTCCAAAGACTCACAAAACACATGGTCAGACTTAGACAGCAGGGGCCACACTCCCAGTACCAATTTCTGTTTCAGTCAATAGTCTCACTGCTGTGAACCAATAAGCCTGACTATATGACTTAGAGGAAAGAAGATTTATTTGCTCATAGTTTTTGGAGATTTCAGAGTTTCAGTCCATGTCAGGCCAGGTCTGCAGAGCTCAGGTGGCCAGAAGTAAGAGAGAAAGATGGGAGAGGAAGGACCTTATATAATCTCCAAGGCCACACTCCCTAGGGACCCCTCCTTAGCAACCAAGCCTGGCTTCCAGCATTCCTACTTTATTTCCATGAGCTCTAGGGGAATATTCTAAACCCAGACCATTATAGTTTGTATCACTTTGAATAATAACTATGACATATAATTACAATACACCAATAAAAGTATATTTAAAAAATTGGTGTCCACTCTGGATAACTTTGGTGGCAGCAGGAACAGGAAGCAGAGCACTAGCCATGGAGATGAACCCCTGAGAGTTGAGTTTTCCTGTAGCAGGAACCAGATCTGAGCAGATTAAATCTTGCTCTCTCTGAAACATCCCAGTACTTGCTCCAGAGCTGAGGAATGGGGCCTTCTTTTAGCCCAGGGAAAGGGCAAGTGTCTAGACTTAGAAGTGAATGTTAGACAACAAATGGGTTCCTCTTGGACCCGGCATTCCAGGAAGTATAGAAGGGGCCTTGAGCTAATAAAATACAATCATGAATTGGAGTAAGAGCTTTGATTTCCTAACACCAGAAGTGACTCAAGAATACAAAGCAGAGAGAGGGCAAGCTGGGCAGGAGAGGGAGCGCAAACATGCTGAGAGGGCCCTGGGGTGATGCAGTCAAGAAGAAAGAGGGCCAGGAACTGTAAAGAGCCATTACACAAAGCACTTGTCAACCAATGGGCAGCTGCTGTCACCCATCCCCTGCCATCTGTCATTATTTCTTTGGGTGTCATGCACCTGGTGACACAAAAAGTATTCTGTATTTCTCGGTTAGTGCCTCAAATATGGGTGAATTCTATTTTCCTGTCCATGGAATATATGTGTAACTAATCTTCCAAGGGATTTTATACCTCAAAGCTCCAATGTCTAACATATGAATCTGCTATTAACCATCACCCACAAATTGAGAAATGTCACCCTGTCTGATTCAGGAGATGCCTATCTATGTCACTAAGGACTTGCCTTGGGTTCTCATATATGGTGGGGAAATACCTATAGATATATGCTATACAGCAGAATATCAAATAGAATATATAATGTGTGATCTTAATAAAACAAGTGCTCAGGAAAAATAGATTGGAGGATAGTCACTAAAATATTTATAAAGGTTATTTCATTTTCGTCTTTATATTTGATATATATTGGTAGTTTACAAATGCTTAGAAGTTAACAGATTACTTTTATAATATTTCAATGTATTTTACATATAGTTTTTTAAAGAAACAAGGAAATTCCCCCAGAGTTACAGGAGCTACTCCTCCCTTCTTAGCAAGACCAGCAGCCACACATACCTTCCCTGGGCCAGAGGTGAGGAGGAGTTTTGTGAGATTGGCGATGGCCATCTATTACTTAAATGGTGTGGTCTTGAAGGCCACAGTAAGCAATAGGCTACTTAGAAGAGAGGTGTGTTATCAATATAGGTCATCTTAAATTATATTTAAATTTGATAATAAAAACAAGTCTAGAGTTTCATAAATGCATTGCTACCCTTTTAAAAGCAAACCAAGTTACTAAGATAACTTAGGTTTAACTCTTATCTATTATACATTATTAATCCCAGGTAGACTATAAATCCAATTCAGTACATACTCACTACATATTATTTACAAGGTAGTTTGAAAGAATGCAAAGCTGAACATTAATCTACTGGAAGGGCAAATACAAGTACATATATAATAGTATCACAGGTCACAGCATATGATATAGTCAACAAAAGGCACCCACTAAGAGCTGCAGATGCCCAGAGTAACATTTTACATTTTCTGAAATTTTTGGCTTAAGATGGGACTTATAAATAAAAGCAACTTAGGTTTTCCAAGCATTCAATTGACTATTTTATGACTAAAGATATACACTGGATCAGTTACGATTTTCAATGAACAATGTTTTTTAAATTCTATTTAATTTTCAGAGCTATGTCTCAGAAAGACTACAATGTTTATTTGGAGCTGCTATGAGAAGTTTAGTTCCCTGCCTTGCTTTTTCTTTTTAGTAGATGTACTCAGATTATTTGCCATTGGCTGTGTCTTTGTCAACTTTCTTCTATGAGAAACTTATCCTGCTAAGATATGCTAGAACTTCCATTTCATAGTTTAAGGACAGTCTGACTCCATCCCCAGTGTTGCTGTCCAGTGACGGAGTAAGATAGCCTGGGCCTGTGATCCGACTATGCTGTCGTGCATGGGTCGCTTCATTTTTCTGAGCCTCTGTTGAATCACAGGCCTTAAGTAGTTTGAGATAATGCATATCATCCATTGCTCACAGTTGCTGTTGTGGAGACTAGAAGCAGTGGTGGTGGCTTCCCTGAGACATTTTAAAGACACTGAAAGCTAGCTGTTCCTATTTCTACAAGTTTTTAGAGCCCTCTGCCCCATCCTACACTGCACCAGGCTACTCAAGACCTATGGTCTCCTCTCCCTTTCTTATTCCTCCCACCTTTCTTCCTCATCCCCACCCTTCCCTACTGGATAGCCTGAAGGACAACCTCCTCCTCCTCCTCCTCCTCCTCCTCCTCCTCCTCCTCTTACTCTTCCTCCTCCTCTTCCCCCTCCTCTTCTTCCTCCTTTCTGTCCTTCTCCTTCTCGTTTTTCTTCTTTTCTTGAATTGAACCCAGGGACATTCTACCTCTGAGCTTCACTCCCAAACCTTTTTTATTTTAAATTTGAAACATGGTCTCGCTAAGCTTCTGAGGCTGGCCTTGAACCTATGATTCTCCTGTCTCAGCCTCCCAAGTACTGGGATTACAGGTGTGCACCACCATGCCCTGCTCCAAGTCTTCTATTATGAAGAATAATACTATTTCTTGAGCACTTTTCACAGACTCAGTTTGGGGTTTACCTTTGCAAAACCAAACCCATTACAATACCTAACAGAAGAGAAATAATCAAACAGTCCAGGCATTCATAACACATGTTTGTGGGAGAATAGCAACCTTTGCTCTGCATGGATGAAAGCTGTAAAGTGGACATTGTTATGGTTATGCAATATTCACTTTTTATAGATAATCCGTGTTTATATAAGGGTATCTGCAAAATAACTTATAAGCTATTTGTCTAGATATCTTCTAAGATTTTCTAAAGATGTTTTTTTATTTTAAAATAATTTTATAGGAATAACTTATTACTAATAGATCCCTTATTTGTTAAGTGTATGTTAGTATGTTTTTCTATAAAACTTTACCCAGATTTTTATGAGAAAAAAAGTAGTGGAATGAATTTACCTAACTTCACCTCTTATATCTGACCATGTTCTTTTGAAAGCACTGTTTATATACCGAATCACTTTTTAATTTTTTTGTACTAGAGATTGAACCCAGGGATATTCTATCTTTGAACTAGACCTCTGACCCTATTTTATTTTTTATTTTGAAACAGGTCTTGCTAAGCTGCTGAGGGTCTCACTAAGTTGCTGAGACTGGCCTCGAACCTGCAATCCTCCTGTCTCAGGCTCCTCAGTACTTGGATTACAGGCGTGCACTGTCATGCCTGGCCTGAACCACAATTTGCATCATTGTAGAAAATCTACATTTTCTCACTTGATGACCTAGTTTTCTATTTGATTAATCTAGTTCCATAGTTCCAATCCCACCCTACCTCTGAAACACACACACACACACACACACACACACACACACACACATTCAAACTATATATATTCCATCTTTGGTTATCTCCTCCAGGGCCGCCTACACATGGTTGCCTAGGAACATGTTTTCACAGATGCAGTCATATGATTGTTCTGTTTGCACTCCTCAGATGGCTTCCTATTGCACATGGAATAAAGTTCAAACCCAGCCTAGCATTATCAGCTCTTTAAGTCTTTAACCAACCATATCCCTGGGCTTGTTTTCAGTCAATTGACTCAACACACAAATAAGTCTTCTGTGTGCTAGGTGCTCTGCTGTGACTGGAGGATACAGTGGAGCAATGACAGACCCAGTTGCTGGCCTCATTGGTCTGCTGGCCTCATTGAGCTTAGTCTGGGACATGTTATCATGCACCTCTGAATTCTGAAGCCCCTAAACCACTCATCACTTTGCAGATATGCTTTCCCTCATTAGTCTTCTCCTCTACCTGGAATTTCCTTCCTTCCCTCCCTCCCTTCCTCCTTTCTTTTTCACCTGAACTAATTTTACTTTCATTTCCTTCACTTTAAGCCAGTCATGAAATTTCAGTAACTTGTAGGGTGGGAACAGGAGAAAGGTAGTGTTCAGGATCATTGGGGCCATGGCAGATGGGCCAAAGAGGTACAGGCAGGCTGGTGTTATGCAGCAGCTGGAGGAGCAAGGACCGCCCTGCCTTGTAGGTGGGTGAGGTTCCAAGAGCACAAGCTTGTATGCAACGTCCATCACAGCTTGCGCAGCTCCATCGAGTCATCAACTGCAGCGGCCATGATCACTAGGTCAGCTGGCTGCCTTGGAATCTCCAGTTGAAGAGATGATGGCTGCCTTCTGCTGCTGCTCAGCCTTTTCTTTTTCTTTCTTTCTTTCTTTTTTTTTTTTTTTTACAGTACTGGGGATTGAACCCAGGGGCATTCTACCTCCGAGCTACACTCCCAGCCCTATTTTATTTTATTTTTTGAAACAGGGTCTAACTAAGTTGCAGAGGGCCTCACTAAGTAGCTGAGGCTAGCTGCCAACCTGCGATCCTCCTGTCTTGGCCTCCCAAGTACTGGGATTACAAGCGTGCGCCACCACACCCAGCTCTGCTCAGTCTTTTCTCCCACAAGCTTTGCCCTCTCTGCCCCCTTCTGGGTCACCTGCTTTTCTTCCGGTGCTTTTGTGACCTCCTGCTGAAGGTCAGATGTGTCAAGGACATGTCATCCAGGATGAGCCTAAAGGCTGCTGTGGGCTCCAAAAGGTCCTGCTCACCTGCCTGGAAACCAGCTGTCTCTGGCTGACTAGTTCTCAGCAACAAAGTGAGCCGCTACTAAGGAGGATCTCCTTGGTGACTTAGGGCAGCATGCTCTCATCTTTATCCTCTTGGGTGCTGGTAAAGATTCGAGGAAGCTGGCTAGCAAGGGCCAAGGGGGGATGTGCAACATGATGCTGACAATCTGTAAATCTTTGCTTCTAATGACACTTAATGGCACGTTATGTGGTCCAGGGCAGCAGTCAAAGATAATTGGTTTCTGTACCCAAGAGATGACAAAATGAATCCCATTTGCAACCATAATAACCTATACTGCACGGAATCAATCAAAGATGACAGCTCTGTGCCCGGCATTCACATGTAAGGCAGAGTTCACCACACCTCCTGAGTTGGCTAAGGTCAGGCAGAATTTGCTCATTGACTAAACTCTTTGGAAGACAGCCACACTTCCTCCTGCTGGACCCAAGCACACCTGCTTCCACCCTGACCTCCACATGAACTATCCCCCGGGAGGTTTCTTTTTCTCCATAGCCACCTTTGAATTCTTCAAAAGGTCAGACTTAAATCTTGCTTCCTTCAGGAAGTTTCCCTTACCTCCCCAATTAGGATTCATTTATTTGTACACCAGAGGCACTCTGCATTTCTGTTATAATTGATCATGGTACAGAGGAATGACCATGAACCTTGAAGTTGAAGATCACCAAGTTCAAAGCCTGTTTCTGTCATGTAAATTAGAGAAAATCCCATAGTTCTTAAAAACTTGTTTCTTGTCAGGAGTGGTGGCACATGCTTGTAATCCCAGTACTTGGGAGGCTGAGACAGGAGGATTGCAGGTTCGTGGCCAGCCTCAGCTACTTAATGAGGCCCTGTTTCAAAATAAAGAATAAAGCCGGGCGTGGTGGTGCAGGCTTGTAATCCCAGTACTTGGGAGGCAGAGACCGGAGGATCCGGGTTCGCAGCCAGCCTCAGCTACTTAGTAAGGCCCTCCGCAACTTCGTGAGACCCGGTTTCAAAATAAAGTATAAAAAATAGGGCCGGGGGTGTAGCTCAGAGGTAAAACACCCCCGGGTTCAATCCCCAGTACCACAAAAAACAAATAAAATAAACAAAATAAAGAATAAAAAATAGAGCTGGGGGCGGGTAGCTCAGAGGTAGAATGCCCCTGGGTTCAATACTCAGTACCACAAAAACACAAAAACGTGTTTCTCTATATGTAAAATGGAGACAAAAATATGTCTCTTATGGCTGTTATATAAAGTAATACAGCTAGAAAGAATACAATGGCACAAAAATGGTCTTTTGTATGTCCCTAGACATGGCTGATTATTCTAGCTCTGTAGAATTACTAAAGGGAAATTATGCATAACAGAGTTTTTCAACAGGGCAATGTCACTTCACCTATTTTTGAAAAAAAAGTTGTATGTCTTTGTCATACATTTAATCCCTACTCTGTCTCGCTATTGTATGTGATCAAGTTTAATCATCCCCAGTTCTGTGAGGTAGGCATTATCCCCTGTGTTTGATATTGCTTATCAATCAACATTTATTTTCACCCTTTCTATGCTTTTCTCTGTATCAAAGGTACTGGAAGCTTTCTGGATGCAGTTTAAATTCTGAAAATAAGATACATTCAAGAAAGTAAAAGAAAGAGCTGGATGTGGTGGTACATGCCTGTAATCCCAGCACTTGGGAGGCTGAGACAGGAAGAACACAGGTTCATGCCCAGCCTTGGTAATTTAGTGAAGCCCTCTTCAACTTAATGAGACCCTGTTTCAAAATAAAAATAAAATAGGGTTGGGGTGTAGCTTGGAGGTAGAATGTCCCTGGGTTCAATCCCCAGCACCCAAAAAATAAAGAATAAAGAGGGAGGTCAGCAGCATTCTTCCAAGGAGAGATGGCTTTGGCGGAGGTGAAGTTTTGCAGGTGGGACCAGACTTTATGCTCTGCCAGTAGCGCTCAGTCTTGACGATACAGAGCAGCTCTGATCTATGAGAGTCTCTGATGTGTTCTGGTATTTGAATAGCAGCAGCAGCAGTAGCAGCAGCAGCAGCAGCAGCAGCAGCTGTAGCATTATAATGTGATAGCAAGTGGTAGTCCCTGACTTTTATTCTTCCTGGGCAGACAATGATTTTGGGAGTATCAAATTTTTTGTACTAAATCTCTGTCTGCTTGAAATACTTAAGGTGGTTTCTCTTTCCCTGGACCGAACACTAAGGGTAAAAAGGAGGACATTAAGGCTCAGGTGGGTGAAGTCACTCACTCCAGGGCACATCATTTAGAATGGTAGGTCTATGTAATAGCCAAGCCCACACTGCTTCCTCAACTGTGCACGTTTCCTAATCATGGCTTCAAATGTTCCATTGAAGTCTTCTTATTTAAAATCTAGCTTAAGTAAGAAAAGCATCATTCATATTTTAATTAAAAGCATTCAGGGCTGAGGAATTCGCTGAATTTCCTCCAAAAGATTCTTTTCAATAATTTAGTTGTACTGTAAGCAGTTTAGGAAAAGTTCTCTGGGCGTATTATGTTAGGGATGTTTATGCCCTTTATGGGAAAGAATTGAGTATTGTGACACCATCTTGACCATTTCCCTGAGAGAGAATCAATTCTATTATGACAGAAAATAGGTGTGATAGTCAATCTAGGTTGTCAACTTGACCTGATCATGACACACCCAAGATCATGTGACTTGGGTGTGTAACAGCAGATTAAACAGAAAGCCCTACCCTGAATGTAGGCAGCAGGATTCTGATAGGTGCAGACTTAGATAAAAGAGGGAGAAGCCGCATAGAGCGTGTGCAACTCTTTCCGAGGAAAATGCATCTGCTCTCGCCTGAGATCGTAGGCCGCCGGCTTCGCCGTTTCTCTGAAGAGCTTCTTGATCTTCTCGGCCTCCAGCCCTTCGAACTGAAACTTCACCATCGTTTCTCCGAAGAGCTTCCTGATCTTCACGTCTTGGACTGGGACTGAATTAGTGGTTGCTCCGATCCTAAGACTCCAGCTCTTAGACCGTTCTACCAGCTACTGGTTCCTCTGACTCTCCACATGTAGTCAGAACCTGGGACTACATTGCTTCAAACTGTAAACCCATCTGATAAATCCCTTTTTCAAATATACTCATTCTGTGAATTCTGTTAATGTAGTGAACCCTGTCCAATACAACAGGAGAGTTGATGTAGCACTGAAATAAGACAATTGTTGGTGTACTATGTTCCCTGCCATGTACAGGTAAACTGCTTCTGATTATCTTGCTAATAGAAACTGAAAAAAATTTTTTTTCAGGGTCAACACCTGCATGCCACATGCCAGACTGCAAATGATGTCATTATACTTAAGCCTGAACAAACCCACTTTCATTCTTCAGGTTTGGTTTGCCTTTTGTCACCAGCCAAATGGACAAGCTAAGTGGAAAAGTTTGGCTATTCATAGGTTTTTATTCAGGGGGAGTCATTCTCTCAGAGCAGGTAGAGGGAAATGTTTGTGCTGGCAAGGAATGTTCAGGAGATATGGAGATTCAAAGTTCTCATACCTAGCTCTTTTGCTCAAATGTCCCCACCATGTGTGCTAGGTTCCTACTCCTTCCCTATCAATGCCGTAACTTAGCACAAGACATCTAATGGTGTTGTAATTTAATTGACACTGCAGCTCTGCAACCTTTACAATCAGGCTCTGTGTTTAATTCTCAATCACATATACCCTGTGCCTATAGGATCTAAGAGACTCCTTTAAAAACGTGACACACACCGATTTTCCAGAAACACCCTGAATTAGGAATTCAAGGCATTCAATGCTTTACATTTGTCCTTTTCTTTTTGGGGGGAGGTGGGTACCGGGGATTGAATCCAGGGGTGTTCTACCTCTGAGCTACACCCTAGACCTATTTTATTTTTTATTTTGAAACAGGGTCTTACTAAATTGGTGAGGATCTCCCTAAATTACTGAGGCGGGCCTCAAACCTGCAATCCTTTTGTCTTAGCCTTCCAAGTACTGGGATTATAGGCATGCGCCACCACACCTGGCTTGTCCTTTTCTTTATGTATTCTCTCCAGTGTTGTGAGACATGCCACACCAAGCCATGCAATCTTTATACTTACCATTGTTGCCATAGCCACCAAATGCCACGGCTGTTTTCCAGCACCTTGCTTTTCATCTGCACTCCATTTCATACCATGAGTAATCCAAGTCCCTCCAGTATGTCCATGTGTCCTGTTCCCTGTGGCCAACCCACTTCCTTTTTTTTTTTGTGGTACTAGAGATTGAACCCAAGGGTATTCTATCCCTGAGTTATACTCCCAGCCCATTTTTATTTATTTATTTATTTATTTATTTATTTATTTATTTATTTTTGCAGTACTGGGGATTGAACCCAGGGGCACTCTACCTCTGAGCTACACCCCCAGCCCTGTTTATTTTTTATTCTTTATTTTTGAAACAGGGTCTCACTAAGTTGCGGAGGGCCTCACTAAGTAGCTGAGGCTGGCCACGAACCTGCGATCCTCCTGTCTCGGCCTCCCAAGTACTGGGATTACAAGTATGCGCCACCATGCCTGGCTTCCAATTTTTATTTTATTTTTTTTATTTTTTATTTTTTTGCGGTACTGGGGATTGAACCCAGGGGCATTCTACCTCCGAGTTACACCCCCAGCGCTATTTTTTATTCTTTATTTGGAAACAGGGTCTCACTAAGTTGTGGAGGGCCTCACTAAGAAGCTGAGGCTGGCCGCGAACCTGGATCCTCTTGTCTCAGCCTCCCAAGTACTGGGATTACAAGCATGTGCCACCATGCCCGGCACAATTTTTATTTTTGAAACAGGGTCTCACTAGGTTGCCAAAGATGGCCTCAAACCTGAGATCCTTCTGTCTCAGCCTCCCAAGTACTGGGATTACAGGTGTGCACCACCATGCCCGGCTCAACCCACTTTATTTTCAATTTGTTTTTGGTTTTGTTTTGGTGGTGCTAGGGATTAAACCCAGGGGCATTCTACCTCTGAGCTACACCCCCAACCCTACTTTATTTTTTTTTATTTTGAAGCAGGGTCTTGCTAAGTTGCTGGGAGCCTCACTAAATTGATGAGACTGGCTTCAAACCTGTGATCCTCCTATCTCAGTTTCCCAAGGATTTCTGGTGTGTGTTACCACAGCTGACTCCACTCCCTTTTAAATTGCTGTTATTCCAGAGACTGACAGGAAAGAGATGGAACCCAAAAGGGGCGATTAGAGGAAATTTAATGAAAATACTATATCCAGACATGTGACAACATATGGGGAAACTCCAAGAGATGTTGGAGTACCATGGAGCTAGCAGCAGCAGGAAGCCATTACTATTTCTAGACTGGAAAAAGCAAGGAGGAAGGGCTTACTGAAGCCAGTGGGAGCGGTAGTATCAGGCCAGGACTTTCTTCAGGAGCTGTGGGCTTTGGCCTAGGAATTCATTACCTGTCACTAATTGAGGAGCAACCAAGGGAATTAGTCCATTAGTCTTTTTCTGTATTCTGATTTTCCAGTCTTTTGCCAGGGTTCTGTCTCTTTCTCTCTCCCTCTGTGTATGTGTATGCATACATGAGAGAGACAGAGAAAGATAACACTTATATATTTTTGTCTCTATTGGTATTTCCTTCTTTGTGCAAACCTTTTGCCTGAAAATTTAATCCCAGTGGCCATTAACAGTGGATCTCAGGTTCTTGAGACAGGTGTTAAACTCTCACATTATTTGTTCCCATCCTTTCCTTCATGGTTCCCATGTCTGCTCAGCTTTTGACTCTTTTTGCATTGTGGTTAAGAACTAAAAATCTGAGGCCACATAACCCTGGATTCCAAGCCTGGCTTTCCCAATTACTAGCTATGTGGCCTTGGGCAAGTTCCTTAATATTCCTTAGCTTCAGTTTCCTTAATTGTAAAAGGAGGATAATAACCGGACCTGCTTTACTGTGAGAATAAAATGAGCTATACTACTATAAATGGAAGATCTATTATTCACTCACTTTTCTCTTTTCATGCTGTGGACCTGGCATCACAATCTCGTGACTGAACTCTAACACTCATCATTCACTAGGACACAGGCTACAGTTTACTCAGGTGCTTCTCACTATGGCTGCTGCACATTCCCTCAGCCAGCCTCATTCTCTGGGACCTCCTGCCAATATCAGCCACCCACACAAGGGTACAGGCAATTCCTCTCATCTTCCTTGTCTCCTTTTCCTCTCAATCCATAAACTGTTCCTAATGTGGATAGAATTTTTTTTGGTATAGTTGGCATATTAGTTAGCTTTTTGTTGCTGTGACCAAAATACATGACAATAGCAACTTAGAGAAGGAAGGATTTACTTTGGCTCACGGTTTCAGAGGTTTCAGTCTAAGGTTGGCTGACTCCATTGCTTTGGGCCCGAGATGGGGCAGAGCATCATGGTGGAAGCGTGTGGCAGAGGAAAGCTGCTCGGCTCATGACAGCCAGGAAGCAAAGACAGAGAGAGAAGAAGTCAGGGACAAATTGTTGATGTAGCCGGGCATGGTGGTGCATGCTTGTAATCCCAGTACTTGGGAGGCTGATACAGAAGGATTGCAAGTTTGCAGCCAGTCTCAGCTACTTAGTGAGGCCTTCTGCAACTTAGTGAGACCCTGTTTCAAAATACAGAATAAAAATAGGGCTGGGGTGTAGCTCAGAGGTAGAATGGCCCTGGGTTCAATTCCCAGTACCACACACACACAAAAATTGTGGATCTATCAAATGGTAATCCATTGATGAGGTCAGAGCCCTTCTGGTTCAATCACACTGCCCCAAAGCCCCATCTCTGGACATTGCTGCCGGGTGAGCTTTGGGAGGACATCTGGATCCAAGTCATAACAGGTGTATTTTTTTTACTTCCATTTATGGAATGATTTGATGTAAATTCTTAATTTTTTTCTTGGTGTTGGGGATTGAACCAAGAAGTATTCTACTTCTGAGCTATACCCCCAGCCCTATTTTATTTTTTATTTTGAGATTGGGTCTTGCTAAGTTGCTGATGACCTCGCTGAGTTGTTGAAGCTGGCCTTAAAATCCTCCTGTCTCAGCCTCCCAAGTATTGGGATTATAGGAATGCACCACCACACCTGGCTGTAAAGTTTTAATTTTATTTTTTGGCGGTACTGGAGATTGAACCCAGGGACATTCTACCTCCAAGCTATACCCCTAGCCCTATTTTTTATTCTTTATTTTGAAACAGGGTTTCACTAAGTTGCAGAGGGCCTCACTAAGTAGCTGAGGCTGGCCGCGATCCCGGATCCTCCAGTCTCAGCCTCCCAAGTACTGGGGTTACAAGTGTGTGCCACCACACCCGGGCAAAGTTTTAATTTTAAAGTCATATGAATGTAACATGAATTTCTATCTCTGCAAGAACAAAACAGTATTAAGTAGCTTTGTACCAATGCTAATGTTTTTATATGGGTCTTTGGGCCTGGATGGGAAAGAAATGTTTCCCCAGCCTGAAACTACACAATCTCTTGAGGTTCTTTTAGCAATATGAAAAGCAAGCTAAGTGACAAAATAACAAATTCTAGTCTCACATGATTTGCAAGCTATGTTCCCAGACTTTGTCGATAGGTCTGAGATGGCATGGCGTGTGGGTGGCATCTTAAGAAAAAAACATTATAGTGGTTTATGTTTCTTTAAAAAATGTTAAGGACTTATTTATTTATGCTAGTTTCTTATGTAATTTCTGGATCCAGCTAAAAGGGCTTCTGATTACACATATTTTTTTCTTTTAATCATGACACCGAAGGCATTGTAACATAACGTTTTTTCTAAACTTCTTGTTTTGAAGTAATTTTAGATTTACAGACAAGTTGCAAACACACTACAGGGAATATACCTTTCATCTGGCTTCTCCTAATGTTAGCCTTGTACCCAAGTGTGGAATACTTATCAAACCTAAGAAACATCGGTACAGTATTGTTAACTGAACTGCAGACTTTCTTGGAATTTCCCCAATTTTTCTACTTATGCCTTTTCTGCTTCAGGATTCAGTGGAATTTCACATTGCATTTAGCCATCATGACTGCTTAGTCTCCTCTAGTCTTTGTTGGTCTTTCAGGTTTTTCTTGTTTTTTTTTATGAACTTGATACTTTTGAAAAGTACTAGGCATATATTTTGGAGAAAGACCCTCCGTTTGGGTTCATATGGCGTTTTCTCATGATTAGAATGGGGTCATAGATTTTTTGGAAGAATGCCAGAGAGTTGAAGTGCTCTTCTCATTGCTTCTTTTCAGTAATGTGTGATAGCAATATGTACTAATTAACTTATTGCTGGCGATGCTAACCTTGATCACTTGGTTTAGGTGGTATCTGCCAGGTTTCTCTACTGTAAAATTACTATTTTTCTTCTGTTCATTAGAAGCAAGTTACTAAGTTTATTTTCCCACTTAAGGACTGGGGAAATAAATCACACCTCCTGGAGGGAGGGGTATTAAAGAATTTGTGAACATAGGTTAAAATCACCAAAGCATTTAATATATATTTGGGGGAAGATACTTCAAAGGTATACAAGTACTCTTTTTCTTGTTAAATTTCACCCACTAATTTTAGCATTCATTCCTGAGTTTTTCCCACAATAAATTATTACTAAGATTTCAAAATGGTGCTTTTTCTATTGCCCTCATTCCTTCTACACTTATTACTTGGAATTTTGGGGGGTTTTTGTTAGAATTATCCATCTCCCTTATTGATTCAATCATTATCTGTATCAGTATAGACTCATGGATATTTTTTCTTTGGGTTATAATCCAACACTATTGTTTTAATTTTGTTGCTCTAATTGTTCTGGGTTTGGCCAATGAAAACTCTTTTTATTTCTGTGTCATCTATCCATCTACCAATCTGCATGAGATTCATATTGATATCTTTGACTCTATTCTATCACCACAGAGTTCATTCTAGTCTTCCTCCTCTTACTGGTGTGTAACTTAATTTTCCTGACAGTGACAAACATGATTTCCGTGATCTTTGATTTACTGTCTCTGCGTTCAACCCTAATATAAATGTGAGGTGGTATCAGAATTGCTAACCTATCACAATTGCTAACTTTTTCCCTTGTGTGAAACACAAGTAGAATACGAGGACTGTGTAGCTTGCCTTTACTCTTACAGATTCCAATAAAACCATTCCTTTCTAAAATTACTTAGGTCGGCTCCCTCCCTCCTGCCATATGGTTGTGGTGCATGGTCAGATTCATTTGTCATAGTCTGCATTCCATGTTGAGATTCCCAACAGCCTGGTTTATTTTTAAAAATTTGCCTACGGTTAAATTTATTCTTCATGGTGTAACAGTTCAGTAGGTTTTACCAAGTACCTAGTCATTTTCTCACCTCCACAGTACCATACAGAGCAGTTTCATCACCCTAAAATTCCCTCATGCATCTTTCTTTGAGTGAACTCCCTCCCTTTGCCCCAGTACCTTATAATATGTTCAATCAATAAGGGATATTAGGAATCAACTTGTCAAAAAGGTTTTTTTGGTATTTTTAAAATGTGTTAAAGTAATGCATACATATTTTTGTTTAACAGTAGGGAAATGTGTCATATGAAAAACAAGCCTCCCTTAGTTGTGTTGCATGTGTGAATATGTGAAGACTTGTTAGCTTCTGGGGCTCGTTTGATCTCCAGTGGTATGTCCTAGTTTGGTTCAGTCTTGGACCTTTAAATTCAGAAGTCTCCCCCAGTAACCAAAGATTCCAAGCCCTGTTCCAGGACGTAACCAATATTGACCCCTTTATTTCGCATCTAAGAAAGCTGAAAGATGGAGTGAGGTCACACACAGTTGTTGATGGCAAAGCTTGAGATGGGACCCAGACTCTGGATGCCAGCCCATGGTTCTCTCTAGTGATGCTCAGAACAGACTACAAACCAAATAGGGGTTGGTGCTAAACAGATAACTTGTAAAATACCTAAGAGTCTGTTGCTGTGACCCCAGGGGCTGTAGTTACAAAGGAAAGGGACTTTGTGTGTTGGAGAAGGGTCTCAACCCAGATGAGTTTTACTTTCCATGGCATGGCATAGAGGGCTATTTAAACAACCACCACCAACAACTAAACAACCCCTCTCCCACAGAAACAACAACCCTTTCTACCATGCCTATAGCAGGAATTTAGCAGGGATTCCTAGAAAAACTCTCAGAGGAAAGGCCACAGCAAAGATTTCTTATGGAAGTTCCTGCTTTGTAAAGATTTGAGTAGTAGCAAATAGAAGCACAACATTCTAGAACAATAAAAGAATCATTGATAAAGTATTTGCCCTTGAAATGAACTTTGAGGAACTGACAGGAATAAGAAACTCCTGAAGCTGGGCGTGGTGGCGCACACTTGTAATCCCAGTATTTGGGAGGCTGAGACAGGAGGATCGCAGGTTCATGGCCAGCCTCAGCTACTTAGTGAGGCCCTCTACAACTTAGTGAAACCCTGTTTCAAAAATAAAGAATAAAAAAATAGGGCTGGGGGTGTAGCTCAGAGGTAGAATGCCCCTGGGTTCAATCCCCAGTACCGCAAAAAAAAAAAAAAAAAAAAAACTCCTGAGTTCTTTTACTAACTGTGATAACAGGCAACAGCTCCCACACTAGACCAGTATGGCCCTCAGAGACAAAAGAGGTGGGAGGAGAACACAGGTGCCTGCCTTACCTAAGAGGTGGAGCTGCCACAGGATTAGGCAGGATGCCACCCAAGGGCCTCTGGCTGAAAGCTTCTAAGCAACTGGAGAAAGGGTGGTTGCTGGCTCGCTGTCATGCTGAGTGAGCTATGATGATAACCAAGGGTACTTGAAACATGCTCAGATATTTAAATTTACAGTACCATTGTACAATTTCATTTTTCTAAACGAATTATTTTATTGCTAGAACAAAATGAACTACATGTACTGTTAAAGAAACGTCAATGGGGTGGAATTTGCCCTGGTACTCAGTGTGGGCAGATCAAGATAACATGCCCAGCACAGAATGGTGTCCCAACAGGCCTCAATTCTATGGGGACATGCCATTCCTTAGATATATGAAACAAAAACCCAACCTGCACATTCTACAAATCCTTCCAAGTGTGGCAATATATGTATCTTTCCGGGTTATTAATGAGTTGGTTGTGTTTTGAAATTAACTGTAAATCCCACAGGATATTCTTAACTATTACAGAGGTTACTGGAAGGACATTTGAGATACATTATTTCCCTTCCATTTTTCAGATAACTTGGATCTTCTTAAGATAAATTACTTCCCTTTCATATTTTTAGGTACTCCATGTCTTTCTCTGGACCTAAGGGTGTGAGTAAACGGTCTTAATTGGAACACATCCCAGGAATATTTAGGTGGATACAACTTCTCTATCAACCTGAATTTACTTTAAGCTCTTTCCTTTTTAAAAATGGTTACATTGTGAAGACCTGGCTTGGGAAAAAATAGCTTCTTTATTCGTTCATTTGTTTGGGGTTAGATTTACATACTACAAAAGGCACAGATCTTAAGTGTTCAGTTCGATGATTTTGACATTTGATGAAACCACCACCCCAAAGTATAGAACATTTCCATCACCCTGGAAAATTCCCTCATGCCACTTTTTAGTGGATTTCACCCCACTCCCAAATGCAACCAGTTTCTGACTTCTGTCATATGTCTGAATCGCCTGTTCTTGCACTTCACAGTCACTGAATCCAGTAGTGTGTATCTGTCTTCTTTTACACAATGTTTCTGAGAATCTTTCTGTTGCTGTACTTATTGGTTCTCCCCTTTCATTGCTAAATAGTGTTTGTTTAATTGTATTCATGTACCACAGTCTGTTTACCCTTTTTTACCCCTTTTTTTGTTGTTGTTGATGGACACTTGTGGGTATTTCTTGTTTTAGGCTGTTTTGAGTAAGGCTGCTATGGACATTGTTGAATAAGTCTTTAAATTTTCTCTTTTTTAAAGAAAACTTTTTATTTTGAAATATTTTCTAAGTTTCCAAAAGTTGCAAAAATTAAAATGGCACAAAAAGCACTCATAAACCCTTTATGCATATTTGTGTATTATAAATATTTAACCTTTGCTTTATCATTTATGTGTGTGGTCTCTCTTTTTATATATGTTGGTTTTATCCCCCAAACAATTTGAAGGTCCTTCACCCTCAGATTATGACCCTTTACTTCCAAAAAGTTCAGTGTATATTTTCTTAGAATGTATATTCTCTAATATAATCATAACAAATTACAGCAAATTTAACAATGATGTAATACTCTAATCTACCAATAGTATTCCAATTTTATTGGTTTTTGTCTCAATAATCCACCCCTCCCCCAATTTAAATTCCAGTTTAGGGTCAACTACTATTGTTACCTCTCTTTAGCCTCCTTTAATCTGGAACATTTCCATAGCCTTTCTCTGTCTTTTATGACATTGACATTTTTGATGGATACAGTACCTTCTCCCCTTTCAACAAAATGTTTTTCATTTTAGTGGTGCTGATGGATTATGCTTTCTAGGATGGAATACTGCATGGGAGATGTTGTATCCTCAGTGTTACATGTTTATAGGCATTAGATATCCATCTGTCTCACATTGGTGATATTAATTTGAATTGACCAGTCAAGAGTTTGCCCAGTTTATTCACTATAAAATTACTATTTTTCTCCATTGTAACTAATAAGACTATGAGGAGGTAATTTTGGACTATGAAACTATACTGTTCCTCATTGAAGTTTCCTCTTACATTTAACATCCATCCTTGTCTGATTCAGTCTTCACCATGACTGCAACACAGTGATGCTTTTCCAGCTTGTATACTCCTCCACATTTACCAGTTGGTCTTCAGCATTCAACTGTAATGAAGAGCCCTCTCTTCTCCACTATTTGTTTATGATAGATACAAAATTATTAATTTCTTTCTTCAATGGCTTATAGTTCATTACTATATTTATTTTGGTGCACAAATGATCCCAGATTTGATCAAGAGCAGCTTCTTTAAGATGGCTCCTGTGTTCCTGTAACATACTCCCATTTTCCTCCCTTTATTTTTTGACATAACTAGATGATCATCCTATATACTTAACCTGCTCTATCCCTGTAACTAACCATTTCTTTG
Organism: Glis glis; assembly: GCA_004027185.1. Lineage (NCBI taxonomy): Eukaryota > Metazoa > Chordata > Mammalia > Rodentia > Gliridae > Glis > Glis glis. The sequence goes on along the minus strand of PVJS01018379.1, from coordinate 13,800 downwards.
AGAAGCCCTCATTCCATTGAATCGAGAATTGTATTAAAGACCAAGATCTAGGTACTAGGTATGATAATTATACCAGAGTGTCTTGCTTCTTGGCCCTTTCAGACAGAACAAATATAGAAGTATCTATATGTATATATACAAATATATACCTGCAAATCCATTTTACATACAGATTTATACAGATAACATATACATGCATACACATACCCTATACATATTTTAATAATCATATCATCACACTTGATATTTTCAATTCCAATCCATTCCCCTTAGGGTTCTTTCTTGTCTTCTTCCATTCCATTATTTTTTTAAACACTTGTCTTCAGTGATATCTCTAGCTCCCAACAATATCATTACATTTGCTCAATCCTATAAAATATTCTAAAATAGTTGCATAATTACTTTTACCATACTACTACAATAAATCCAGGATAAAGGGCTCAGGTCAGGATTCAACTGTAATTCTTTCCTTCCCCTGCCCTGCACAAGACTGAGGTTGTATTAGTGAAATATTTTGTTCATAAGTTACTCAGATTCCTTTCTTCTTTTTTCCCTCGTCTGCCCTTGGCTCTCTTTTCCCTCCAGTGTGGTTATAGAATTCATTTGAAATACAATTAAGTTCATTTGTTTTGGTTTGCTTTCAGTTTTTCATTGTTTCTTCTTATTCTTACTGATTGAATTCATTTTTTGAATATGTAGGACATAAACATGCTGAACCAAGATTTGGCAGAAAGATCTCTTCTATTCCATTTTCTCCCAACCCCTTACAGGCCACCGATTCTATCATCAGCTAGTTTCTCCTGTAGTGTTTCTTTTTATAAAGATAAGCAAATATATGCATGCATCTTTATTTTTCCTTCTTTCCTACAAAAAATTATCTTCTCATATAAGTTCTTTTTTAAAACTTAATGATACCTCTTGGAAATGGTTCCATTTCAGTTCATACAGATCTTACCTATTTATTTTTATAGCTACATAGACTAATTGTGTATATAAACTAAAGATTATTTCACCAATGTCCTATGTTAAACATTTGGTTAGTTTCCAAAATTTTGATATTTCAAAATAATTCTGTGCATATGCATTTTCTTTTGTGGGGTGTGTGTGTGTGTGTGTGTGTGTGTGTGTGTGTGTGTGTATTACTGGGGATTGAACCCAGGGGCATTCTACCTCCAAGCTACATCCCCATTCCTATTTTATTTTATTTACTTATTTGTACTGGGGATGGAACCTGGGGCATTCTACCTCCGAGTTAACCCCCAGCCCTATTTTATTCTTTTTATTTTGAAACAGGGTCTAAGTTGCGGAGGGCCTAAGTTGCTGAGACTGGCCCCAAACCTGCAATCCGCCTGTCTCAGCCTCCCAACTACTGGGATTACAAATGTGTGCCACCACACCAGCTTAAATTTTATTTTGAAACAGGGTCTCATTAGGTTGCTGAGTCTCACTAAGTTGCTAAGGCTAGTCTTAAACCAGTGGTACTCCTGGCTCAGCCTCCCAAGTACTAGGATTACAGGCATGTGCCACCATACCCAGCTTGTGCATGTGCATTTTTATTGTTTTGGAAGTGTATTTACTTACTAGTGTATCTAAATTCCTAGAAGGAGGATTCCTGGGTCAAAGGGTAAATGCACATATAGTTTTGTGTTTGAGTCTGTATTGCTAAATTCCCTTCAATTATTTTTCCATTCCTACCAACAATGTGTGAGTCTGTTTCCCCCATAGCCTTACCATAGAGTAACATTACAAAGCTTTTGAAAATTTTTTTTTTTGCGGTACCGGGGATTGAACACAGGGGCGTTCTACCTCCGCGCTACACCCCCGGCCCTATTTTTTATACTTTAGTTTGAAACCGGGTCTCACGAAGTTGCGGAGGGCCTCGTTAAGGAGTGTGTGTGTGTGTGTGTGTGTGTGTGTGTGTGTGTGAGAGAGAGAGAGAGAGAGAGAGAGAGAGAGAGAGAGAGAGAGAGACAGGGACAGAGAGAGCGAGAGCTGAGGCTGGCCGCAAACCCAGATCCTCCGGTCTCCGCCTCGCCTCCCAAAGTACTGGGATTACAAGCGTGCTTTGGGATTACAAGCGTGCGCCACCACGCCCAGCTTAAGCTTTTGAATTTTTGCCAATGTGGTGGGTACAAAACAGACTTTAGAATAGTTTAGTTTGCATTTCTCTAATTTGAGTGAAGTTGAACATCTTCCAATATGTCTGAAGGCCATTTTAATACTCTTTTTGTAAATTGTCTGTTCTTGTCCTCTACCCATTTTTCTGGAGGATTTTGGTCTTTTAAATTTTATAATTTTTTATTAATTAGGAATATTAGCCCTTTATTTTCAGTTTAGGTTGGCAATATTTTCTTCCAGTTAGTCATTTGACTTTTGACTTTGTTTATGGTGTTTTTCTTTTTTGACAGGTTAAAGTTTTTAAAATTTTTGTTCGTTTATCATTTTTTCTTTTATTGCATCTGGATTTTGGTCATAGTTAGAAAGCCTTTTCTATTATCTAGATTATGGAGGAATTTACCTACGTTTTCTTGTAGTACTTATATGGTTTTATTTTTTACACTGAGATCTGATTCATGTGAAATTTGTGTGTATGGTGTGAGAAATGGATTTAAATTTATCTTATTTCAAATGGTTATCCAGTTGCCTCAATGTCATTTATTAAACAAACACATAAGCAATTATCATTGCACGAGTTATAAAAATACTACCTTTATCATCTACTAAAATTTTATATGCGGTTGGCTCCATTTCTGGACTTTCTATTCTATTCTATTAGACTGTCTATTCATGTTCTAGTGCCATACTGCTTCAATGATAGAGGACTTATCGCATGTTTGAATATCTGGTAGGGCCAGACCCTTTGTTTTCAGCTATTTTTGGATGCTTATTTTCCCAAATTAACTTTAAGATTAACTTGTCTGCACCTCCATAAGAAAAGCTCATTAGAATTTAGAATTTTTCTGGAAATTGCATTAAGTGTATAGATTAGCTCAGGGAGAATGGATACATTGGCATCAAAACAGTCTAAGAAAAGCGATGTATATTTGTTCAAGTCTACTTTTGTGTCTTTCAGGAATGTTTTGTAATTTTCTTCAGGTAGATTTTGAACATTTCTTGTTATTCTTAAATATTTTATCTTTTTTTGTTTTTGCTATTGAAAATGGGACTTCCTCATCTGTTATATCTTGTAACTGGTTGTTATTTGTGTATATGAATGTTATTGATTTTTGCATGCTAATTTTATATCCTGCTACTTTTCATAAATATCTTATTGTTTGAGATAATTTTATCATTGATTCTCTGATGCTAGGATTGACAAACATTTTGTGCAAAGGGTCTATATTAGTCAGCATTCTCCAGAGAAACAAAACCAATAGGATATATATATGTAATAAAATAGGATATATATATATATATAAATAAAAACTGTATGCATATATATACACATATTTATTACACATAATAAAATAGGATATATATCCAATAGGATACATTAATGAAATAAAAACTATATGTATGTATATATATACACGTAAAATCTATACAAATATGTAGTATATATATACACACACATGCACACATATTCATATGCACATAAAAGCTATATGAGTACATATGTGTGTATATATACACACACATACATTTTAAGTTTTATTTCATTTTACCAAACTTGTCAAACACTATGTGCCAGGCACTGTAATAAGTATTTTACAAATATTAACCCATTTAATTTTTGAAACAGACCCTAAGAAAGGAGCCCATTTAGTGCATTGAAAGAACAGGAAGCTGCAACATATTGAGAAGAGATGATTAGGGGTGAACCCTATCAGATCAGGAAAGACTATGCAGCCTTGGCAAGGAATTTGGACTTCAGTCTTAATTGCAATGGAAGGTCACTGGAAGGTTTTAAGCAGAAAAATGTATGATTTTATTTATGCTTTGAGAATCGCTCTTTTTCAAATGGTAAGATTTAGATAGCAGGGGATATGAAGAGGGACCTTTTATATGAAAATAAGGCTAATAATATGAACAAAGATACAAATGCATATGGCCTGTTGAGAGCACTGGTCTGTTAGGAACAGAGAGTACCAACAGAGATGCAGTGGTAGGAAGGTTGGCCAGGTAAGGTGAGTAGACTGTGGAAGACATGAAATTCAGGAGAAGTGACTTAAACTCATTTGACAAGTGATAGGGAAAGGGAGAAACTAGTATTTTGAAAATGATAATAAAATTTGGTGCCAGTAAAGATTAGTTCATTTTCCTGCTCCCTAGAAGTATGATTAGATTCTTTTCCTTATATATCTTATACATTTTATGCCTGTAATTATCATTTTCTTTGATGCTATGTTTGACTTGACCTTTAGGAGTTTTTCCTTTCATAATAATTGCTTATTGGACAATTCCTGTCAAAAATTTTTATTTATTACATAGGCACTTATTGAGTATCTATCCTGGAGCAAGATATTGTCAAAATATTAATGATAATAGCTATTATTTATGAGGGATTGCTATGTGCTAATCCCTGCTCAACTGTCACGGATACCTATGTGGGCACACATACACATGCATCTGCATGCACACTCTTAATCCTAACAACTCTATGAAGTATTTATTATTTTACTGATGAGGAAATAGGCATAGAGAAGTATCCTACCTAGTGTTATCCAGTGCATAAGTAACATCTAGCTAGACTAAAAAGTGAGGAAATCTAGGTCCAGAGTTTGTTCTTGACAACTATCTTATACTCAATTAATCCATTCCTCTAAAACAATGGTTACCAAACTACCACTGGGAAACCAAATCTGGCCCATCCCATTTTTGTATGCCTATAAGCCAAGGATCATTTTTACATTTTTCAATGGTCAATTAAAACAACAACAATGACACATGAGAGAATAGTATTCCATGATATGTGAAAACTGTATGGAATTCAAATTTCAGGGTCCATAATAAAGTGTGTGTGTGTGTGTGTGTGTGTGTGTATGCACATGCATGTTACTGGGGATTGAACCCAGGGTGCTCTACCTCTGAGCTACACCCCTAACCCCTTTTATTTTGAAACAGTCTTGCTAAATTACCGCACATTGGCTTGAAATCTGTCATCCTCCTATCTCAGCCTCCCAAGTACTGGGATTACAGGCATATGCCACCACATCCAGCTCATAAAAGTTTTATTAGAACATAACCATACCAGTAATTTATTGTCCATGGTCACTTTCATGCTATAATGGCAGAGTTGAGATGTTATGACAGAGGTTCTCTGGCTCATAAAGCCTAAACATTTTCTATTTGGCCCTTTGCAGAAAAAAATTTGCAGACCTTTCCCTGAAGTAATTCACTATGTGAGGGAGGTAGAAGTCAAGTAAAACTAATAAAACATAGAACTATAATTACTATTATAGAGGAGCAAAGAGGACTTTTATCTTGACTTGAGGTAAGAAAAAGACAGAGAAAACATGAGCCAAAACTTGAAAGACAGCAATATCTTGATGAGGTAGAAGATCAAGACTAGAAGTTATTACAATCAGAACACAGAGGTTGGGCAGAGCTAGCCTACTGAGACTGTAAGCAATTCCAAAAGGCTGAATGAGAAGAGGCAGATGAGGACCAGATAAAGGAAATCATTTTTCATGCTAAGAAGTTTGCATTTTATTCTGATGGAGAGTAATGGAGAGTGGTGGAAGGATTTAAGAGGAGAGACTGATATATTTGTGTATTAAAAAAGAGCTGGGAGGGGCAGAAGATAAAAGTTCTAAGGAACTTAATCCAGGAACAGATAGAGCACAGAGCCCTCTCCTGTATTAAAATGCAATAAGATTCTGATAAAGATTGCTACCATATTCATTTTCAGTTAGCTACCCCTAACCTCTGTCAACTGTTTCATATTTCAGGCTTTTCTCCCTAATGAGATTAATCTACTGGTAGATCTTTTATACATTTTATAACCTAGGCAATCAAGATGACAGAGTATGAATTTAGATCCACATTGTATTATATATCAATTTATTTTTTCTTATCTCAAAAATTTTTACTATTATAGTCATATTAGTGAAACTATATATACTACAATTAAAAAATTATACACATGGCTGGGGGTACATGCCTGTAATCTCACTACTTGGGAGGCTAGGACAGGAAGATCATAGGTTCGAGGTCAGCCTCAGTAACTTAGTGAGACCCTGTTTCAAAAAAAAAAATTAAATAGGGCTGGGGGTGTAACCTGGAGGCAGAATGCCCCTGTGTTCAGTCTTCAGTACCACAGGGAAAAAAAGGCATTTAAATTTTTTATTCCATGAACTATAGTATATTCTTTACCCATTTTTCTTCTTAGCTTTTGGCCATTTTCTTACTGATTTAAAAGTATTCTAAGATAGCCGGGCGTGGTGGCGCACACTTGTAATCCCAGTACTTTGGGAGGCAGAGACCGGAGGATCCGGGTTTGCGGCCAGCCTCAGCTCTCTCTCTCTCTCCCTGTCTCTCTCTCTCTACGTAGTGAGGCCCTCCGCAACTTCGTGAGACCTGGTTTCAAAATAAAGTATAAAAAATAGGGCCGGGGGTGTAGCGCGGAGGTAGAACGCCCCTGCGTTCAATCCCCGGTACCGCAAAAAAAAAAAAAAAAAAAAATATATATATATATATAAAAGTATGCTAAGGAAAACTGACCACTTATCTGTGAAATTAAGTGCATTCCCCTCCTTACAGTTTTATTGTTTATAGTATTTTTGTCATGAAATTATTTTTTAGTCAAATTTATCAATTTTTTATTATATGACTTCTGGATTTTAATATTGAGGAAGGTCTTCCCCATGCAAAGATTATAAAACAATTATTTCACAAAGAATAATTCCATGAGCTGGGCGTGGTGGCGCATGCCTGTAATCCTAGTACTTGGGAGGCTGAGATAGGAGGACTACAGATTAGAGACCAGCCTCAGCAATTTATCAAGACTCTGAGCAACCTCGTGAGACCGTTTCAAAGTAAAAAATAAAAAGGGCTGGGGAGCGTAGCTCAGAGGGAGACTGCTCCTGGGTTCAATCCCCAATACCACAAAAAATAAATAATAAATAAATAAATAAAATTTAAAAAATTCATGGCTTTGTCTAATTTTTTTGTGGTTTCTTATATTTTTTTCTTTTTAAAAATTCATTCTTAATTTTTTTTTTTTTTTTTTGCGGTACCGGGGATTGAACGCAGGGGCGTTCTACCTCCGCGCTACGCCCCCGGTCCTATTTTTTATACTTTATTTTGAAACCGGGTCTCACGAAGTTGTGGAGGGTCTCACTAAGGAGAGAGAGAGAGAGAGAGAGAGAGAGAGAGAGAGAGAGAGAGAGGCAGGGGGAGAGAGAGCGAGAGAGCTGAGGCTGGCTGCGAACCCGGATCCTCCTGTCTCCCCTCCCAAAGTACTGGGATTACAAGCGTGCGCCACCACGCCCGGCCATTCTTAATTTTTTTATTCTGTTTGTAGTATGAAGCAGGGATCAATGTTTTTTCTTCCAGATTGTGTAGGATTAGAGAAAAATAAGACTCAACTCCTTCCCTCCTTACTGCCATTTAAATAAATGAGCATTGCAAGAGCTATGACAGGATTATGAACAGGGTACAATGGCAAAACTAAGGAGGAAACAGGAGCACAAGAAAGGCTTCACAAAGGAATATTTCTCCAATACTTACAGAGAGGCTGAATCAACATCTCTAAATTCTTCTGGAAATTCTCTCCACCTTGATTCTGTGACATGTCTCCAGATGTTCATATGGACTTTTTTTTTTTTTTTTTTTTGCTGTACCAAGGATTGAACCCAGGGGCGTTCTACCTCCGCGCCACGCCCCCGGCCCTATTTTTTTTTTTATACTTTATTTTGAAACCGGGTCTCACAAAGTTGCGGAGGGCCTCACTAAGTAGAGCGAGAGAGAGAGACAGGGAGAGAGAGAGAGAGAGGTGAGGCTGGCCGCGAACCCGGATCCTCCGGTCTCCGCCTCCCAAAGTACTGGGATTACAAGTGTGCGCCACCACGCCCGGCAGTCATATGGACTTTTTAATTGTCTTTCCTTCCAGCTTCTTTTCCTTCTTCCATCCCTCAACATAGGTATTTCAAAGGACTATATCCCACTTCTCATCTTCCCTTTTTTAAAAAGCTTGTTTCCAAGGATTCATCTATTGTGCACAGACTTCTATATATATGTATATATTTTATTTAATGTGTATTTGAAAGTATTCATATTTATAATTTTATGTTTACTTATTACTTTATTAACATCTATTCCCATTTTAGACTATCCTGGGTAGGGACTGTTTTGTTTTTCTTATCACTGGCCTTAGTTCCTGGCACATAGTAAGTTGTTACTAAATATTTTCATGTGAATAAATATTTAGGATTGATGTTTTTTCAAAGCACTGGATCTTAATTATCTGGTTACCTTTTGGGCATTTCCACTGGGCATTTCTCTTAGCACTCAAAATCAATTTGCTCAGGTTAGCAAACATTTATTGAGCACCTGCTGTACACAAATGCTGTATCAGGGCTCTAGAATGTACCTAATGAAGAGTACAATTGGATGGTATATATATTTAAAGTGGGTATGCCCTGCTTCATCAGGATGGAGTAAAAGTCATATATCATTTATCTTTTCCAATTAATTGTCCAATTTCCAATTTGAATCCCTTACTAGGAAATTCTCATTAGGAAATTTTGATGCTCCCTCTCACCTAATTTACCAAAAACTATAGGAGCTATTCAGCCCAAAGAGGCTACATTTGTTTCCAGAAAAAAGAACTGAAGCGTTCAAATAATCTGTTGACCAGCTTTTGGGTACTAAAAACCTTTGGCTGCTATCTGGTGTTGCTGTTGCGAGTTGGTTCTTCTCAATGCAAGTCTCTTGGCTACCCTTCCAAGATGACCCAGATGCACAGGTTGTAAACTGGCTGAAAGCACGACTCTCAAGGTTTTCCTATGCTTGGATGTTGTTCTCAAAAAGCACAGGTAGTTTCTAGATGACTGAACTGAGATGGCCTGAGGCTTAGCCATGTACTGTGCAAGAACCGATGCTTCCCTTTGCCTAGAAGGCTCTGTTGTGGCTCAGACTTCCCATTCTCCCTGAAGAGTTCCTCTTTAGGACCTTGAGCCAGTGAGACATGACTGCCCAGTCTATCAGAGATTCTAATCATGTTGAGCTTCAAAAGGAAAGAGGCTCAGCATCTTTCTTCCCAAGAGGGGAAACTTTCCCAGTACCAGCTTGAGCTAAGTAGGGCTATTTGGAGAAACAGTCTTGCCGGATGTCCTCTAACTTAACCTAATGCAGTGGGTACCTACCTTCTCCTTCCATTTGTGTCAATAAGAGGGGCTTCTCAAAGGACTCTTTTCAAAGCAAAGATCATCTGTTCCCAGTGATTTGGTGTATTTACCTTGCTAGAGAAATGACTGACAGTTTCTTTTTAAAAAATGTTCTAAGATCTGCATCCCCAGACACTCTACTACATATTAATAGGATTATGTAAGAAACAACAGTAGCACAAAGGAGGGAGTGATTAACTTGGCAAGGGCTGTGTGGCTAGTGAGGAATGTTCAGAGAAGACTGGAGTAAGGAGACCATCAAGGTTTTGTTTTAGAGGATGAACTGAGTTGGAAGTGAGAATATTAGGGTAGGAAGAGATTGGTATTTCAGGCAGATGGAATAGCATGTACAAGGGAAGACCACAGGAGTGCCTGGTAATGGGTATCTATCTCCTGGTAGAATACATCTTTTGGAGGAGAGGACTACCAAGATAGGAATTTGTAGAGGTAGGCAGAGGTTTGTATGAGATGCTAAAGATCTTGGAGTTTATCGTGATGAGAAAGCAGAGGAATTTATTCATTTACATCTAATTATCTTTCCAGTCAGGAAGTATCAGGTCAATTTAAAAGTTTTCTTCCAATTGTGTGTGTGTCGTAGTACTGAGGATTGAACCCAGGGCATTCTACCTCTGAGCTACACCCCCAGCCCTATTTTATTTTTTATTTTGAAACAAGGTCTTGTTAAGTTGTTGAGTCCCTACGTTGCTGAGGTTGGCCATGAACCTGCAATTCTCCTGTCTCAGCCTCCCAAGTACTGGGGTTGCAGGTGTGTGCCACCACACCTGGGCAAGTTTTCTTCCAATTAATTAAAAATTTCACCTATTCCCATCCAATTTGAATTCACAAAGTGCTTTTCTTCCTATTTGCTGGTGCTGCCCTGATTCAGTTGTTCACTACCTTTTAGCTAGATTATTTCAAGAATGTCCAAACTGGTCTCTCTGTTTGATGTTTCTTCCTTTAGTCCACCCTTCATGCTGCCACTAGCATGACCTTCCTTAAATAAAGGCAGAGGACACTGCCCTTCCCCAAACCTGCATATATTGCATGTAATATTTCTTACCTGCAGAATAAAATCCCATCTGGTTAACACGGTGTTTTAGACTCTCCACAAGTTGATGTCAATTAAACATTTCAACCTTTTCTCATTTCACACTCCTCCCTGATCCTCTCAACACAAACTTAGTCATCTTCCCCAATCTGCTGTGTACATTCTTATCTATGTACATTCTTATCTTTGCTCCCATTATATCTTCTCTGAAATCCCTTTCCTTCCATCTGTTTTTCAAGGCTTGGCTCAAATCACATCAGCTGCATAACAAATTACCCCCAAATTTAGTGGCTTAACACATAAACATTATCTCCCACACTCTCTGTGAGTCAGGAATTTAGGAGCATCTGGGCTGAGCTGTTGGGACTGCAGTTATCCGAAGGCTTGACTAGGGATGGAGATCTCCTCAGGTGGCTTTTTCATGTGGCTGGCAAGCTGGTGCTGGCCTCAATCCCTCTCCAGGGCTATTGGACTTTTCTCTGTGGCAGCTGGGTCCCAAGATTAAGCAATCCAAGACAACAAAGTGGAAGTCACAATGCCTTTTGTGATTTGACCTCAGAAGTGACATATCATTGACTTGGTGGGTGTGCACACCTGTAATCCCACCTATCAGGAGGCTGAGGCAGGGGGATCACAAGTTAGAGGCCAGGCTGGGCAATTTAGTGAGACCCTGTCTCAAAAAACAAAAGCAAAACAAGTCACATATCATCACATTCACCTAACTCTTTGGGTCAGTTCTAAGACAAAGGAGATTACACAGGGGCATGCATATCAGGAGGCAAGGATCACTGGGGACAATCTTGGAGGCTGGCTAACACATTTCTCTAAGAGTCTTTCTAGATTCCCTAACTCCATACGCCCTATTCTTTTCTGTTCTCAATAACTCAAATTCTTTAAACATCAGAACTCTTGGAGAGCCGATAAGAAAATTATATTTTCTCTTTTTCTTACTTTGTTTTACAAAATGTGAACCTCAAAAATTGCTTTAGTTTTAATTATCAAAGGACAAAATGCTGAGGAACCTCATTCTCTAAAATCCTAGACTGCCAGAAACTTTGTTGTTCTGAAGATTCTATCAGTGAGAACAGAACATCCCTTTTTGGCTTGGGGAATTTGAATTATCTGAGTCACTTTGACTTAGAGAAGTGGCCTCAATTTCCAGGGCCGAGGTTCAGATAAGGAGTTTACAGATTCAATATTCTACACTAAAATTGTTTCCAAGGAAATAGAACTGTGAGTCTGCTTCTTGACTCAGGTTTAATATTAGATATATATCTGATTTCCTTTCAGCTTGTCAAATTTTGTTTCATTTAGATTTTACCTGTACTCTTCCCCTAAATATAATGACCCCTCATTCCTTTTTTTTTTTTTTGAGACATGCTCACAGTTCTTGGGTTGTGTGGTGTCCCTTGTTGCAGCAAGTTAATAAACCTAACTTTACTGGGTCGTAGGTTTGGCCTTAGTGGTCTTTATCACATGGGCTTTCTCAACAGTTAACATTCTTTTTTTTTTTTTTTTTTTTTGTGGAACCGGGGATTGAACGCAGGGGCATTCTACCTCCGCGCTACGCCCCCGGCCCTATTTTTTTTTATACTTAATTTTGAAACCGGGTCTCATGAAGTTGCGGAGGGCCTCACTAAGGAGAGAGAGAGAGAGAGAGACAGAGAGCGAGCTGAGGCTGGCCGCGAACCCTGATCCTCCAGTCTCCGCCTCCCAAAGTACTGGGATTACAAGTGTGCGCCACCACGCCCGGCAACAGCTAACATTCTTGCAGCTTATATAAATGATTTCATTTTTAGAAATGCCCATGCTTCTTGAACAGGTGTACTTTTCAGAATTATCTCGAGTGGGTTACTTCTCTTTCCTCTCAATGTTTTGAAATCTATTTCCTTAATAGATTATGTTTTTGACTAGCTTTGGAAGTACTTCCTTTATTGTTTCAAAATCCAAGATGATACCATCACTTTCTTCCCAGGTTCCCAACATTTTTACATGATCCTGCAATCCATTAGTGAATTAGTAATCATCCTTCTATCTTCCTCGTGACTCCTTTGGTCCTTTAGGATTCAGCTACAAAATAATCTTGTCAAGCCTTAATTGAAAACCCTACACCAAACTAAGGATTTTCTTGTTTGTGTTCTCATGGTGCCTCATTCATGCCTCTAATATAACACCACATTCGTAATTTCTATTTTGAGTTTTTCTACTCTATCAGTCTCTGGAGAATGGGGTTTATCTGTTCAATTTTCTATTTTTTGTGCCAGACATACCCAATTACCTAAATTTGTCATGATATAATAAAATGTGTATATGGTAAATGGAGAATTTAGTAGAAACTTCACTTTTACACAACTTAGAATTGACCGTTGAGCACCCTACACACACTAATTATTATTTTATCTGGTCGTTGTGATTCTTCTGACCTGTATTAGGCAACCACCAATTGAGAAAACACCTAAGGCATCACTATTTTGTAGGCTAGTTTTGTAGGTGCCTTTAATATGTTTATTTATGTGAAGTCTTATGAATTTTCTGGCTGACGCTTGACTCCAGTTTCCTCAACTGAAAGCGGCGGTTTATTAAGTTACTGTGTATTGCTAGGCTAAATGCTAAGGATAACGACTTCTGCATCATAGGAGTCGGACAAGAGAAGAATGCTGTAATCTGTAATGCCCTTCTGATTCTGGGAGCAAGGCCAGCATTAATACAACGCACGATTGTTATTTCTGAATGTCGCGCTGCAAAGGAACAGTGTTTCTGCAACTTTCTGTTTGAGCAGACCTACATAAAGAAACACATTTCATGTCACCACCCGCGATACATACCTACAAAAAACTGGAATAAAAACGGCTCAAAACAACTCCTAAGAAAGATTTTCCGTTGTGTCCTATTCTTCTCATTAAAATAAAGTGGTGGTCCCGATCTACCGAACCGATTTCAGTGTCCCCTAGAGATTATAACCTACCCATGGTTTGGAAAACCCTGGCTGGGAAAAAAGCAGTTGGCCTGTAATCATTCTTCCCACATCTCCCTTCGCCTCTTCGGAGTTCCCGACCGCCTTGTGTGCGTCCCCATGCTAGCGGCGCCTCCAGTCCTGTGCACACGCTCGGCGACGGGCGCGCCCCTTCTTCCCGGGCTCCTTTAAGAGGTGGAAGCGAGCCGTCCCGGGGAGCGGGCGGCGGCGAGGAGGCGGGGCCCACGGAGTCCCGGGCGCCGGCCAGGCCCGCTCTTCCAGTTCTTGTGAAAGCCGGGGTGCGAGTGCGCGCCGGGAGGGCAGGGCCGAGGGGCGAGCCGCGGCGGAGGGAGGACTGCGGCGCCCGGCGCCCCGTTTCCGGCGCTCCCGGGGGGTCCGCGCGTGCGCAGGGCGCGTCCTGGGCGTTCCGGTCTCCGCTCCCGCGCGCGCTCCCGCCGAGCCAAAGTGCG
>PVJS01018378.1:0-28272 GCA_004027185.1 Glis glis | reverse complement strand
TAATTTGAAGGGCATGGAAGTCCGAGTCCTGAGGGACTGGCTGAGTTGAAGGTGCCGGGCACGCACAAATCACCGCAGTGTTTTCTCCCTACAACCACATAGGCCACTCTCTTAAGTCACTTTTGAATTATGAGAGAAATGAGCTCATTACACTTTCTGTGGAGAGGGTGTGTTGAAGAGGCATGGTCCTTCCTGAGCTGACTCAGTCATTGCCTAGACACAGGCTCCCTGCCTGCATCAACTCTGTCATGGAACAGGGATTCCACTAGGGAAACACAAGGAGCAGCACAGTCAAGGACAGGAAAAGTGTGAGGCCAAACAGTGGAGCGAGGAAGCTTGTCCTTCACCCGGTCAGCTCCACCGTGTGGGAAAGCTCAGGTCTTTCACATCTGTCCTTCTGCTTATGTACATTTTTAGTGTTCCTTCCCTGTATTACTCAGGAATCATTTGATTTCAAGCTATAGCAACCTAATTCAAAATGGTCAAAATGGTTTAAACTAAAAATGACATTTTTGTGCCCATTTCACAGACAGTCCAAAGTGAAGTTCATCAGGCACTCATAGTACTCATAGTAAGTTTCTTTCTCTCTCTCTCTTCTTTTTTCTCCTTCCTTCCTTCCTTCCTTCCTTTCTTCCTTCCTTCCTTCCTCTCTTTTTTTGTGGTACTGCAGATTGAACCCAGAGGTACTCTATCACTGAGCTACACACACTCCCTATGTATGTATGTACATATGTATGTAAATATTTATCTTGAGACAGGTTTCACTAAGTTGCTGATACTGGACTTGAACTTGCAAACCTTCTATATCAGCCTACCAGGTACTAGGATTACAGGTGTGTGCCACTGCACTCAGCTTCTTTCTTCATCTTTAGCTCTACTTCTATTTGTCTCTCTTCTCAGGCTCATTCTTTTCATGTCATTAATGTGACAGCAGGTAGCCACAAACTTCCATTGTCTTTACAATTCTTGATCTGAAAGTCTGGCCATCTTTCCTTAAAGTTATGACAAGTTTCAGGATTCATCCATCCTAGAATCTATAATGTGGCCAGAAGACTGAAACTCTCTCCTAAGCCAGGGCTAGGTACCTTACCTGCAACATACCTCTGGAGAATAAAAGCTTAAATAACACAGACAGAAAGTAGTCTATGAAGACTGTGGTCAATGCCACCAAAGATATTTCAACAGGAATTTAAATGTAAGAGGAATCAATATTAATTCTGGCCAAGGCAACTTTCAAAGGCATTTCATAAGAGGCATTTCCTAGTTTAAAGCAAACAAGTAAATATAAATGTGTATTTAGCATGAAAACACATCAAAATTATATTATGAGATATAGTAAAAGAAGCTAGAAAATGTTCTACTAGTGTATTGTTACTCTGAAAAATATGAAAGATTTTCACTTCATCATACAAAGATGAAAGATGTACTTCTGCCTTTTCAGAATGAATCCAAGACCTGAAGAAAGAGTGTAAGAGAAGTTTGAGGGCAGAGTAGAAGAAGAACATGAGACTAGGAAAAAAAAAAAGAATCCATTAATACCACGTGGCACTATCTGTACTGTGTATACATGGCTGCCTCTAGCATATACAACATCTTTGTGGAAACTAGAAAAAGCCATTTAATTAACTCCTATAAATTAGAAAAATACATCTTCTCTTAGTGTATACAAATCCATAAAACATAGTTCGACCAAGAGTGTGAGGCCTGAATTTCATTCTTCATGCAAATCTCTTTGCCAGACAAGTTCAGAATCTACCCAAGTTTGTGTGAATATATCTTGACTGGCTAAGAAAACATTGCCTTCTAACCAGGTGCAGTAGCGCATACCTATAATCCCAGTATTTGGTAGGCTGAGACAGAAGGATTGCAGGTTTAAGGCCTGTGTGCACTAACTTAGCAAGACCCTGTTTCACAAATTAAAATAAGACTGAGGGATATAGCTTGGAGGTAGAATGTCCCTGAGTTCATTCCCCAGTACCAAAAAAAAGCCTTCTCTGTGCCTATATTTTTACTGGTTTGCCCTCCTAAAGACTACAGGAATAACTAAAGGGTTTTGTATAAACAATGTTTTCCAAAGAGGGGTCTAGCTTTTGCCAGAGGTTTCTAGGAATAATCTCTCAGCCCTCAGAATATCATGTATGATGGACAAGTTTTGTTTGTTTGAGGACTTGAACCACTCCTAACAGACTGTAATTTGGAGTGTGGAATTTTGGTAATGTGCTACTGGCTTGACCTTTGGAGAGTCAATCCACTTGAGCAGTCAGCCATACTGGATCCTAAGGCACAGGTGATGTGTGTATTCTGGATGCCTGGCTGGCAGTATGACGTGTATATTGTCATGCATCGACACCAGGAAGGTAATGCTGCCCATGACTGTATGGGAAGAGAACAATTGGAAGCTTTGCATTTGGGACTTTTTGAACTTTTCTCTATGGACTTCTTCCCTAGTTGATATTTTATTTATTTATTTATTTATTTATTTATTTTTGTGGTACTGGGGATTGAACCCAGGGGCATTCTACCTCCTAGTTACACCCCCAGCCCTATTTTTTTATTCTTTATTTTGAAACAGGGTCTCACTAAGTTGTGGAGGGCCTCACTAAGTAGCTGTGGCTGGCCGCAAACCTGTATCCTCCAGTCTCAGCCTCCTAAGTACTGGGATTACAAGCATGCACCATCATACCCGGCTCTCAGTTGATATTTTATATTTTTATTTTTTATTTTTGATACTGGGGATTGAACTCAGGGGCATTCTACCTCTGAGCTATACCCCCTGCCCTTCTTATTTATTTATTATTTAATTTTGTAAATGGTCTTGTTAAGTTGCTAAGGGTCTCACTAAGTTGCCGAGGCTGGCCTCAAACCTGCCATCCTTCTGCCTCAGCCTCCCAAATACTGGGATGATAGGCTTGTACCACCATGCCAGGCTGATGCACCTTTTAGCTGTGATAAATCTTCAGCTGTGATTAAAACAGCCTTCATTGAGTCCTATGAATTTTTCTAGAAACAGACCCCTTTTGGAATTAGAAGTTCCAAATTGATTTAACTTCTAAACTTCCTCTTCCTTAGGACAGACACCAAAGAGATTAAGACTGACATTCTCAGGTTCAGCCCAGCCTAGCTAAATTTGCATGCTTATCACTTGGGTTTTGTTTCTATAAATTGTAACTGCTTCTGTGGGGCCAGCAGAGAAGCAGTCTAGCTGCTTATCCGCAGTTTGATCAAACTGCATATTTTTTTTGCATTGTGTTATTTCTTATGCAGGCAATAAGAATCCTCCCAGCTGGGACCAGGCCGACTTGCTGGCTTGACTGTGGTAATGTTCTTGTTAATTATCGAACTTAATGTTGGTCTTGGGGACCCCCCCAAACTTGTAAATGGTGTCAGAATAGCAGTCGTAGACACTGATCTCCTCTACTTTTGCAGATTTTTACTTAGAACATGGCATCACCATGTATTTTTATAGCTAATTTGTTCTAGTCCCTTTGTAGTTTATTTTTTTAGGATCTGATTACTTCACCTATATGCCACACTCCGGATACATTCCTCAATATTGCACAAATGTTGCACTGTTTCAGTACACAAAGCAGAACAATGAAATCTCTAGATGGGGAAATTAATAGACATTTTTCATCAAAAACAAGGAAGAAAAGAAAACAGCCCTTAGTAGGTAATGATGAACATGCCAAGTTACCAACATGAAGGAGAACTAAAAATACTCTCCTAGTTCATGTCTCCATACTACAGAGTTTACATTTATGCCATGCTAAGGTGAAGCCAGCACATTCCCCTCCAATGCCTTCACTATATCCTCTCTCTCAGAGTGCATATTCCTTGCTTTCTCTTAATAAAATCAGTCTGGGCCTCACTTTGACCCATCCTTAAATTCCTTTCTGAGAAGACATCGGGGACCCTCCCGGCCTTTGGAGACCTTCTCTGGACTCTCTATCCTGGTAACAATTGCCTTTAACTCAGGCCTGTACATACATCCAACTTGAAGGTGTCTGGTCCCTGTGTGGATCAGTTGGCCACTGTCTGACACACACATTCATATTTTGTCTTCTTCTAACCCCTGGAGGCTACTCAAGCTATCTGTAACTAATGTGATAGATCTATTCATGATTATGTGTTAATTGGTGATGATGTCTTAATCTTATAATATACATTTGTCATTTTGTAATGTCTCAATCCCTAGGAATGAAGATTTTTAGAAAATGAATTACCAACAGGGAAGACTTTGGAGGCCTTGGCATCTAACTACTCCACCCTTTCAAAGGATGGCCCTGGCACGAGTGTTTTAGCCACCCAAATTTTATATTCACTCTATTCTCAAGCTAGGATAGCCCTTTTGAGGCAGGGCTAAGGACCTGGGAACAGGAAGGGTTAAAAGAGGCCATAAAGAACAAAAACAGAGAAGGTTAATAAGATATAAAAGGGTCGGGCGTGGTGGGGCACGCTTGTAATCCCAGTACTTGGGAGGCTGAGACAGGAGGATCGATCACAGGTTCATGGCCAGCCTCAGCTACTTAGTGAGACCCTCCGAAACTTAGTGAGACCCTGTTTCCAAATAAAGAATAAAAAAATAGGGCTGGGGGTGCAGGTCGGAGGTAGAATGCCCCTAGGTTCAATTCCCAGTACTGCAGAAAGAAAAAAGAGAGATATGCGGGTAATGATAACCAGGCAAGGACTATAAAAATCAAAACAAAACTTCAGCCCCTTCTGTGGGCTGCATTTTGAGGACAAGATGTAAGCAAGGATGGAGGGGAGGTGAGAAGACAAGTGGTGCTGGGAGATTAGAGCCCACCAGCCCATGAGATAACGATTTAAATTAAGGATTGAAATTGGGCAAAAGACATTGGATCTCCAAGACCCAATTCTGAACAATCATAAAAGAGCAGATGGGAACCTCAATAAGGTATAAAAACTCACCTCCCAAGAACTTCAACAGTTACTCTCTTTGGGGAACTCTTCTTCCCTGTATGGGGGGAGCTGTTTTTATTCTCTATCTTTTCTTGACTTGAACTTTCATATTTTTATACCCTTCATTAGTCCTTGGACTTCATTCATTGAAATCCATGGACAAGAAAACAATAAAGAGGAAACACCCCAAGTCATTTTGGCACTTCATGAGGAAAGGGGACCAGTGGAGAAAAAACTTTAGTTACACCTTCACTCTGCTCATAAGAATGAACCCTTAAATTTAAGGGGGTAGTAATACATAAAATATACTGAATCCATGCTTTGGGAAAGGCACTCTTTGAAGAGTTTTCTATGCATTATTTAATTTAATCCTCAAAACACAATCAGATAGATATTAGGTATGAATCATTGGTATAGGAATTGCAACCAATGTGGTTTTAGGCTCAAGACCCTTGCCACTCTACCATTCTGTTTCAAATTCCATTAAGCGGCCTTTTGGAAGGAACTTGGCTACTCTAACTTATATCCACATTAGAGAAGTGCTGTAATTTTGTAGGAAATGTGTTAGGCACAAGTATTCAGCTACGTCCTGGACTCCCATTCCTCTGTAGCTTTTCTTTCCTACATAACCCCACATCCTTTCAATTCCCCTGTCTCGAGCGCCACCTGCTCTCCTGCAAATGAAATGTGGCATTTACCATTTATATTGCTATGCTCAGCAGTGTCCTGGAAAACAGACATGAAACGACAGCTCCACTCCACACTCTGTCTCTGGGTTGCACACTTCGATCTCCCTTTGCAAATCTGGGGGAAATTCAGAATTCTTTTCAGAAAAGTTGTTGGTAGGAAATATTGCTTCCATTTTCTAGCCTTTAGAAGAACCTAACAGAAGGACTTACCTCTCCACCACCAAGAGAATTCTACATGCAAAACAGAGCAACCACACAATCCTCTAGAGAGAAAGGGGAATATTATTATGCCTGGTCTATCATCATTATCATCACCAAATAGTGTTTGTTAAGCCTTCTGGAGCACGAGGCAGCAGGGTGGTTAAGCTGGCATCTTTTCCTTTTCCCGAGAGATTCCAGTTTAAATAGAAACGAAGCCTCAAAGACAAACATATACAAGGTCAGGCTGAGACCAACACTAACACATTAACATACTCATTAAAATAGAAGAGAGCTCATTAGAATTCAATAAGAATGGGAAGCAGTAAGATGTAATATAAAAATGTGCTAAACTAGGAGCTCAGAGACTTCACAGCATGCTGAGTGCACGGCTTTGGGAAAATCACCTCCCCACCGCAGAGGAGAAATCCTGGGGAAGGTTTGGAAGGCGCAGTTTGAGAAGGTGAACTGGACTCAATCTGGAGTCACAAAGCCACACAGTCCCTATAAACATGAGGAGGCGATTGAAGCTCTTTGGATCAGTCCATCCTGCTCTGTAAAATAAAAGCCTTGGACGTTCCTTCAAGACTTGAAAACTGATTCTGTGAAACTGTCTTTAAATGAGTGCAATACATAGCTTAAAGCATCCACACATGTACATTCTCTATTTTTAATGTTAGCCCTCCTGGAGAGGATCCACTGGTGATAATACATGGTCCTTTCTATTTCTTTTTCTTTTTTTTTTTTTTTTTTTTGCTGTACGGGGGATTGAACCCAGGGGCGTTCTACCTCTGTGCTACACCCCTGGCCCTATTTTTTATACTTTATTTTGAAACCGGGTCTCACGAAGTTGCAGAGGCCTCACTAGGTAGAGAGATAGGGAAAGAGAGGGAGAGAGAGAGAGAGAGAGAGCGAGCTGAGGCTGGCCGCGAACCTGGATCCTCCGGTCTCCGCCTCCCAAAGTACTGGGATTACAAGCATACACCACCATGCCCGGCGGTCCTTTCTATTTCTTAACGTGAAGGAAATGGGGCTTAGAAAAGTCAAGGGTTTGTTTATGCATCATTTATTTGGAAGGTGGAAAGCTCAAACATAAATTTAAACACAGGAGAATCTTGAGGAGTGGAATGATAAGATGACATTGTTGGCTGCAGGGATACTGGAAAAAGAATAGATTGCTTTTTGTGTGTGTCGTCCTTGGGTAGATGACCTCTTGGCTCAGACTTTTAAAATATAGATTCAACACACATTTATTGAGAGCCTACCATGAGTAAGGCACAGTAATTTTTACTAGGGATACCCTATTGTACAAGGCAAGAAGGTGCATTTTTAATGGAGACTCTATCCTAGGAAGTGTGGAGAAACTGACAGTAAATAAGTAAACAAAAAAAAATCAGACAAAATGGAGAATCAAGCAGAAAATTCAATCAGTATTGTGTTATAATGAGTTAGTAGACTGTTTCTTATATTTTCAGGATTCAGGGACCACCTCTTTCACGATTTAATATTCAAGATAAGAGCTCAATATAGAAGGGAGAAGCTGAGGTTGAAGGAGAAATAAACATGAGTTGGAAATAAAATTTCTGAGATGACAACAGTTTTTTCTTTCTACAAATCAATAACCTCTAGATGGCTCTGAGTTTCTGCCCCAGTGCACTAGGCCACCTGATTTGCCAATCTTTGTCTTGTCTCCAAATTTAGGAGAATGGGAATGAGAATGAGAATGAGAATGAGAAGGAGAAGGAGAAGGAGAAGGAGAAGGAGAAGGAGAAGGAGGAGAAGGAAGGAAGGATGGAAGGCTGGATTAGTTCATGTTGGCTCAAGCCTAGCAGGACCTTTGCACTTCGACACCAGCATACAAAGTGCGTGTGGCTTCTCACCATCCACCTGAACTCTTCATCTGAAGAATCCACTTCTTAGTGAGGGGCGGAGCACAAACTAAAATCAGCTATGTTGATACTGCCAGTCTATTCTGTTTGATTACAATAATTTATTTACAAGATTTCAAACTAGACAATGATGGGTCTTGGCAGTCATCCCAGTTCAGGTTTAGCAGTGGCCAAAATAATCACACAGTGTTTCCACCAAATATTGGTAACAGTTCCCCTTCTCCTACTCCTGGAACAAATAATATAGCAAATAGTATAAATATGAACAAATGTTATACATCTGTGGGCGATTCTTTCAGCCCTTGAGCATGTTGGAATATTGCTGGGTTATAAATTTTCATTTATTTCACTTGGTTCCAGTTCCACAAAGGCTACATGTGTTACTCGAAAGCCTTCCTTTCATGGCGTTCACCCAGTGATGCCTGTTATATCCTAAATTGCCTGTGGAGATCGATTCGTTTTTAGGATAATGGTGATATGTTATGAAAAACACTGTCTCTAAGAAACAGTGGACTCAGGACTACATTTTTTCTTTTTATTCCAGAAACCTTTGGTCCCCCACATGTTAAGAATGTCCAATGCTTTGTTAAGAATGTCCAGTCCTCAACCAGGCATGGTGGCCCATGCCTGTGATCTCAGTACTAGGGAGGCTGAGACAGGACAATTGCAGATCAAAACCAGCCTCAGCAATTTAGTGAGACCCTATTTCAAAATAAAAATAAATAAATAAAAAGGGCTAGGGATGTAGCTCAGAGGTAGAATGGCCCTGGGTTCAATCCTCAATACCAAAAAAGAAAAAAAGTCCAATCCTCTTACAGTTTTCATAAGAAGAAAACTCAGTTTTCCTATCTTCCTTTACTATTATCAACCCCTGAACCCCTTGCTGATACCTCTCTCTTCCTCACCGATTGTAGAATTGATCTAGTGCTGTGGTTCTCATCTGGGTTCAATTTTGCCCTCTATGTGACACTTAGCAATGCTTGAAGATACTTTTGACTGTCTCAACTTGAGGCAAAGTGGGCTGTACTCATAGCTTCTAGTGGGTAAAAACCAAGGATGCTGCTAATAGTGTCCAATACATGGGACATTCCACACAACCCAAGCTGTCACTAGTGCCCAAGGCTGAGAAACTCTGGTTTGGTATAATAAGTATCTTAGTCCATCTGTGCTGCTATAACAATATACCCGAGACTGGGTACCTTATAAACAACAGGAATTTATCTTTTAAGATTCTGGAGTCTTAGAAATCTAAGATTAAGGTGCTGGCATTTGAACTATCATAAGGACCTTCTTCCTGCAACCTCACATAGCAGAAGGTAGAAGGGGGGAAAAGGAGCCTAGAAAATTCTCTGTACCTCTTTCATAAGATCACCAATCCCATTCATGTAGATAGGTCCCTCATGACCTATTTGCCTCCTAAAGGTCCCACCTTGTAATTCTGTTGTATTAGGAAGAGTTTCCACATGAATTATGGAGGAGACACAAAAGTTCAGAGCATGGTAATAAGGCAACCCATGATACTTTAAAGTCCATCCTCCCAGTCAGGTGTCGTGGCATGCACCTGTAGTCCCAGTCCTTGGAAAGCTGAGAAAGGAAGATCATAGGTTCAAGGCCAGCCTCAGCAACTTAGGCAGACCCTCAGCAACGTATCAAGGCCCTGTTTAAAAATAAAAAAAATAATAAAATAGGGATGGGGTATATCTCCAAGGTAGAATGACCCTGCAATCAATCCCTGGCACCACAAAAAAAAAAAATAAGTCCATCCTCCCCAGGTGAAGCCTGTTGGGTGCCCATTTGTAGTAGTCACTGTTGTATGCTTAATATTCTGTCTCCTCTTCCCCATTATCAAAATAATTATAACTTCATGCAGAGCAGCTTGTGCCTGGGGGAAGGAGAGAGAAAAAACAAACAAAACCCCTACATTTCCCAGCTATCTTGCAGCAACTTCTTGGTTTTAAAAATAACCCCTCAGTACTCTTTATGTCGTATGTGACTAATGGTTGCCTGGGATTGTCAGATTCTATCAGTGTGCCACACAGATGCCCAAAGTGAATGAAAGAACAGGCTTCCTAGGTTTATATATTTCCAGTTACTTATCTAACACAAGTCTCTTCTTCATGCCCCAAACTCCTGATGCCTGGGGACTGGAAGCCATGACTCTCCTTTCACTCTTGCTTAGAAACACTTACTCCTCCTCTTTTGCTACTTCCCAGAAGGGATGGACTTCAAGATTTTCCTTCTCTTCATCATAGTCATCTTCTACTTCACAATAGCAAGCCACTGTCTAGTAATCATAGACAAAAGAGTATCTTCATTCTCTTGAGAAATAACTCTGATCAGGGTTATCATCATCCCTTGATATGCTTAAATTAGATAGAAAATTCTCTTGTTACACAAAGCTGCTCATCCTAGCTTATGATTTTGCTGAAAATCCTATTTTAATATCAGAAGCAAAATATTCACTACTTCTCCTTTCATTATTGTGAATATTACTAATGCAATTTAATTTCCCACCCACAAGTCAAACCAGAGTGCTGTGTTAGAAGCACTGGGCTCAACCAGGAAGAGTGTCATGTACATGGAAATGTGAATGAGAAATCCACAATGCTATGTTTAAAAATGTCACCCTGCTTTGGTAGAACATTCATCCTGGTTCCATCAGGAATGGTCTGACAATGGAACCACTTAGTGTAGAAGGTTATTGGCTGGGTGTGGTGGCGCACACTTGTAATCCCAGTACTTTGGGAGGTGGAGACCGGAGGATCCGGGTTCGCGGCCAGCCTCAGCTTTCTCTCTCTCTCTCTCTCTCTCCCTCTCTCTCTCTCTCTCTCTACTTAGTGAGGCCCTCCACAACTTCGTGAGACCCGGTTTCAAAATAAAGTATAAAAAATAGGGCCGGGGATGTAGCACGGAGGTAGAACGGCCCTGGGTTCAATCCCCGGTACCGCAAAAAAAAAAAAAAGAAGGTTATTCTTTCCAGGGATTATATAGACGGAAGTTTAAAATGGGGATACAGGAGGGAAAAATATCATGGGTATGTGAAGTTCACTCTGTATATTTTTAGTGAACCCACTGTAGCAAAATGAGTAGGAAAAACTATAACCTTCCAGATCATGTATTCTGTGCTAGATTTTTGTGGTTATAATTTGAATTTTCACCAGAAAGTGTTGTCAGACTATGAGAAAATGGAGCTTCTTTTCTAACCTTAACACAAACTCATATATGCAGTTGGAGTTGGGGAGGATGGGACGGGGATGTATTGGAAGGGGTCAGGACATCCAGGAGAACTGAAGCAGAAGAGCTGTCATTCTGACAGCTAAAGGATTTTGTTTATTTCACAATAGCAAACTGAGCCACATCTGCACCGAGCTCTGGGATTCTGAGCAGTAACCTTCCTGCTGGTGTGAGAAAGTTATCAGCATAAAGATTCTTCCTCCAGAGAAATTGGAGCCAAGGGACCATCTGATAAGAAGTGGAGAATACAAGTCCCTTGGGTTGGTAGGAGCTGGACCAATTAGCATCCAATTTTCTAGCAGAGCTAATTAAGCCATAGTTTGCTGCATTCTGCCTCAGCGCTCTTTTGTCTCGAAACCGTCACGGTTCCCGTCGGGCCTGAGGCTTAAGGGTTGTACATTACACTCTGCTTCTCTTCAGCTAGGATCCCAGTGTCCTCTTAAAATGAATGGAGTGAGACAGGTTTCAACAGTTCTGGGAACTTGTATGTGAGGGATTCCTTTCCTAAGGGTGACGGTTCCATCAGGTGCAGCAATTCAACTGAGTATGTGACGAGACGGTATATTAAAGGCAAATCTGCAGGATTTCAGGAGGCCACATCATCCCTTGATGGTAAAATTGACTAAGGTGTTTTGAATGCTTACTTAGGTAAATATGAGCTAAAAACTCACGAGGCGTTTCAGAATCATGATTTTATTTAACACTCACAACCATCCCTTGAGAGAGAAATTTCCATTGTTTAACAGAGCAGGAAGAAGTTCTCAGAGCTGGGGAGTTGTAGCCTGAATTCAAACCCAAATCACGGTGCAATCAGAGCTAGTGATATGTTCATTACAGTATATGGTCTTTAATAAAATTATATATTAAACTCCCTTTCTCCAAGTTCCCAGAGGCAATAACTCTACTTCCATTTCTCCCTTCTGGTTTCCATTCACTGATAAATAGGCAATGTACAGGAATTATTAAATCCAGTCTATCAAACCCATTGAGATTATATATATATATATATATATATATATATATAATATTATATAACATGTATGATATGATATATATAAAAATATATATTCTATCACACCCATTGAGATTTTATTTATATACACATATATTCTTTTCACTACATTTTTTGGAGTAATTGGTGAGAAATACCACAACCAAGACAAAAGACACAATTTTATGAAGAATAGGGAAAGTCAGCTTATTCAAGTTCACAACCATTACTTCTTCAGGATGATCCAGTTTCAAGTCATGTTTATAATGGTAACATGTAGATATTCAGTCACCAAAGATGTTAGATCCCTTGGAAGGACTTCATTAGGATGATACAATATGGTTTGTGAATATTTTTCATCATAATTATTGAAAGACATTTATAGTTTTCTCTTGAACACTCATGTTATATAACTCTTACACTCCAGTTCTAAACCCCACCAGAAAATTAAAGTCTCACTGTATATAATTTGAAATATATGTTTAAGAGCCCTTCATCTTCCCTCAACTAAAATAGTTATGTGATGTATGATATATACAAACACATGCAGATATAAAATATAAATATAATTATCATTTCCTTCACATTCCAGAGTCCTTCATATCTTAGAATAATTTCAAACTCTACTGCTCACTCATCTTGTAAACTTGGTAAAATTAACAAGCTTTACTTTCCTAAAACTCTTGGAGTTGCTGGAAGGATCAAATAAAGTAACTATATCCAAAGATCTAAGCATAGTGTCTGGTTCATGACAAGTAAACTCTGAATAGTCACTGTTGTCAACTAACATTTTCCCCTAGAATCACAGCCTGCTCAACTTGTGCATCTTATGGAAAACTAGAAAAAAGTGCAACCATTCCTGAACTTTTTGTTTGTTTCACTATTGGTGGTGTTACCTCTCATTTTCTTCATTCTTCATCATTTGAATCATTGTCAGCCACATACAACTTTTGGTACTAGGATAAAGAAAACATTAAGTGTGAGTGTATTCATCTTGTTTTAGTTTTCTAAAGTCTTCTTTTTTAAATTGACTATGTTATTGTTACTAGAACACATGGGTATCTTAGTCTGCTCGAGCTGCTATAACAAAATACCATAGACTGGGTAGCTTAAACAATAGACATGTATTTCTTGCAGTTCTGGAAGCTGCGAAGTCCAAGATCAAGGTGACAGCAGATTCCGGACCTGGTGAGGTGCCTTTTGTCAGCTCACCTGGGATTTTGCTGACCCTGGAGGGACTGCCCTTTTCAGGGTTACTCCATCCCTAGAGACAGTAACTCACCAAAGAATGAGCTTTTCAATTGCAAACCAACTAATCCAGAGCCCACACCCCATCTACCTGGAGTATAAGAATATCACACTCTGGGTCACCATTAACCTTCCTAATCACCCCAGGACCAGGCATCAGACCATTAAGCATGACCTCTATGCCACTAAACTTTCTTAAACTAGTCAGTCTTTAACCTTTGTGTCTACCTGCCTGGTGTCCTTTGAGTGAAAATCACTGTAAAGGCTCTTGTCCACACACCCCAGCCCTCCACCTCCACCCACCTCTCCATCAGTACCTCAGTAATTTCCCGCATGAGCACTCATGATGTGGCACGCCCTCTTCTCTTTGTGTCTGTGACATAACAAAGTAGCTTTCCAATGGCAGTGGCCTTTTGAGCTGTGACCTCAACACACTTGAATAATAACAAAACCTACATCTCAAAAGGTGGAATTCCAGACTCAGTATTTTCAGTATCAGACTCCAGTTATTTTTTCAGATGGTAAGAACTCTGAATTGACTCTCAAATTATATATATATATATATATATATATATATATATGTATGTTTAGGATGTATATATGATATGTATGTGTATATATATGATTCTCAAATTTTATATATAAAATTTATTATATATATATATATATATGGAAAGCTTTATTTTATTTCTAAAATTCACTGGCTTATGGAACCAACCTAGATGTCCATCAACAGATGAATGGATTACAAAATTATGGGAAATACACACAATGGAATTCTACTCAGCAATAAAGAAGAACAAAATAACAGCATTCGCAAGAAAATGGAAAGATCTGGAGAACATTATATTAAGTGAGATTAGCCAATCACAAAGAAAGAAGGGACATATGTTTTCATTAATATGCGCAACTTAGGGAGTAGTGGGGACACAAAAGGGACTCCAGTGACAACAGAGAACCCTCAGCGGTGCAAGGGAAGGGGTACAAGGGAAGGGCAAGGGGAAGAAAGAAGTGAATCTATGGAATTACTGTCATAAACAATGTGTATATATGAGATTATACCAACATCATTCTCAGTGCTACCTATAGGGGGGGAGGCGGGGGGGGGCGGGGAGGAGGAGGAACACCAAGAGCTGTGTGCATGTATGTTAACATCAAACTGATACTCATTGTTATATGAGACTATAATGCACCAATAAAAACATAAAAAAAATAAAAATAAATAAAATTCACTGGCATATCTTCATTTGGGGGAAACCTCTGCATTTTTGAAAGTTGAATCAATATTCTTTCGTTGTACAATACCTAGATAGGAATCTGTGCAATTGTTTAAATACATATGATATCCTAATTTGTTAGATTTCAAGGAAGAAAAAAAAATTTCCTCCTTCCTCTTAATGTTTCCACTTGGGCCTAAGAATTAAACTGATAGAAGACACCTGAACAGGAGGAAAGCATCTAGTTTTATTAGAATTTTACATGAACAAGGGTAGTGCTCACAGGAAAATGAAGACACAAAGAATTATTCAAACAGAAATCTTAAAGGCCTGTTACACAGAGAAATGATACATTTGTGAATAAATGACAAGACAGTGGTGTTTGGTCTAGGAACAGAAAATTGTGGGAGAATCACTAATAGATATAGTGGGGAGCCAGGTACATGGCACATGCCTGTAATCCCAGGAGTTGTGAGGCTGAGACAGGAGGATCGCAGGCTTGAGGACAGCCTCAGCAATCTCACCAACCTACTGAGACCCTGTTTCCAAACAAAAATTACAATGCACCAGTAAATGGATATAAATAAAATAAAATAAATAAATGACTAAAAAGGCTAGGAGTATAGCTCAGAAGTAGAATACCTTTGGGTTCAATCCCCAGTGTATCCCCCCGAGAGAGAGACAGACAGACAGGAAAACTAGTAGAAGATAAGAGTTATTTCAGTAAGTTTGTTTGTACAAATTCATTTCAGCATCCATTCCAATATCTGATGATAAGAATGTTCTCTTCCTAGAGCAGGGAGGGCACCTTTCTCCTGGGAAGTTTTATGACTTGTTTTTAAGTAGAAAAGGGGAGGTCAAAAGGCCCTTACTCTACCTGCTGTCTCTGAAGCGCTTTCATCTCAAAATAATCAATATACAAAAGCAGCATATTTGGGGATGGAATGTCCTGGATCTCTTCAATACTGATGGAGAAAATGTATTGCAGAATAAAGAGATGATACTAGAACTCTGGAACAATACCAAAGTAGATTGAAGAAAGTACTCAAGATTAGGTATCCTCGTGAAAATATCTTGATTTAGTGTATATGCAAGTTATTGTCATTTCCTGATTAAATTAGAAAGCTGTCTGTCCAATAAATAACAATTTTCAATCTTAAAAAAATGATTAGGTATCCTAAACATTCTGATAGAAGGTAGAAGATACAACATATTCTATCAGCCACGTGGATTGAAAAGATTATTGAGTGTCCTGTATTGTACTGTTTTCAGGTTATCTTTGCTTTTCATTGTTTTTGAGCTATTTGACAGCACTATGCATTGAAGAAAATTAATAATTAGACAAGATTCTTGTCCATAACAATACAAATTTTGTCTAGTGATGATTCAGTTGATTATTGCCCTGTGGAGATTGACCAGTCTTGTCAATATTCTGCATATATTAAGCAAATTTATCTCAGCATTCCTCGTGAACCTCTACAGTCACCTTTCTCTTAGACTTTTTTCCCTTTGAGCATCTTAATATCTTACTAATTCTCTCCTTAATTAATGAGCTCAATATAATTTTTGACATGTGTTCATTTCATATCTCTGTGATCATTCCCTCGTTTGAAAATATATGTATACTTGTAGTATAAACAAAACAAAATCCCTAGCAAGGAGCCTTGATAAATTAAAAAGGCAAATCCTGCAGTCTGCATGTCTATCTAACTGGATAATTTGTTAGAGGCACATACTCTCTGAGGCTTCAATACAGGAGTATTTTCTAGTACTGGATAATGAAGTTTTTTTTCTCCTTCCAAGGCAAGTGAATTGTTTCTTCAACAGTTTGTTTCTGAACGACTTCCTGGATCTGAGCCTGCATAGCCCGCTGCAGTTTCTCTGGTGCTTCTTGAATCACTTCCTTCAGACCATTTGAAAAATTTCTGCAATTACCTTGCATTCAGAGGATCCAACCAAAAAAAAAAAAAAAAAAAAAAAGAATACACTATATTGCATTCTTTTTTGAGAACAACACCCTTATACTTTAGCAGGTAAGGCAAAAATTGCTAAATCAATTCTTTCAGCATGTGAGCTATTAGAAATGAAAGATAGTGGCTTTTCTTTCTGATTTTTAAAAATCCTTTAAACTGACATTGTATTCCACCCAATCACGCTTGTGAGTGCCTATGATGATCATTAATGCTTTATGAAGTGGTGCATTATTTGTTCAATGAACTTCCAAATCTGTTCTAAACAGCATCAAATCAGAGGTGCCTGACTGCCTGGAGAATTAGCAAGTTTCCCTGCCCTTGACTAGTTAAGTGGGCAATGAATGAAGCAGACACCTCTGGGTAGAATAAACTAATTTCCTTGAAATGTTTTAAATAGACTAACATAATTGAGGAGGATTTAAAACTAACTGGGCTAAAAGGGAGACATAATGATGACTACTAAACAGATATCCTCAACTTTGTGACATAGTATATTCTAGCGGAGTGGTAGTAGGTATTGGTTAATATTTGATTCAGTTCATGCACCCTCCACTTATTAAGATTTAGATAAGTTTCTTAAGTACTTTAAACATCAGATTCTGGATGTGTAAAATTAAGGTAATAATATTAAATTCATGACATTACATGGGAATTAATTTATAAAGTATAAAATTGATTAAGACGGTGCTGACATGTAGTAGATGTACAGTACACACTATTTTTATTTGAAATGTCAGTTTAAATGCAGAGTTTGAAGTCTCTGATTAGGTTCTCCTTCATTCCATTGATTTTCAGTGCCCGGCCCAATGCCTTGCTCATAGTAGACGATCAATTGTATTTCTTGGCTGAGTGAATGACTTATTGCATTCCTGAAATTCAGGAAGGAGGTTCAGCAATGACTGTGAACGTCATTGTAAGAAGGAAGAGAGAGAGTATGCGACAAAGCACAAGTGTGAGAAGCCAACAAGTGGGTGGGAGTGGCGACTGATGAGTCTTCATCACAGGGTGAATGCCTGCTTGGGAAGGAATCCTTTCAGAGAGAAGATCCCAACGCGGGTAAGAAAGAAGAAGAAAGAAAGGAACGGATGAAATTGAATGCATTTCTATTTTTTCAATGCAATGCTAAAACAGACAGAAAATGACTAATTGTAACTGGAGCAACACTTGTTACTTATAAATAAATTCATTGGGTAAATGAGTCCCACCCACTGGAGCTGACAGGACTGACAACTTCCTGAATATTCTTTTCAGTCTTCTGGGTTTGTCCAGTGATGGCCTCATATTCCTAATCTGATCAGAACACACAGTGGGATTTTAAATAGTTTATGAATTAGAATATATATATTTTTAAAAACTGAGACTCAGAGCAGAGGAATGAAAACCCCATGTCTTGAGAAAAGGTGATTGAATAACAGATATTTAGTGTGAGGAAGAAAAGACCAGGATTATAGGAGAAGACTAAATACTTGAAGTTTTTTTTTTTTTTTTTTTTTTTTGCGGTACCGGGGATTGAACGCAGGGGCGTTCTACCTCCGCGCTACGCCCCCGGCCCTATTTTTTATACTTTATTTTGAGACCGGGTCTCACGAAGTTGCGGTGGGCCTCACTAAGTAGAGAGAGAGACAGGGAGAGAGAGAGAGAGAGAGAGAGAGAGAGAGAGCACGCGCACGCGCGAGCTGAGGCTGGCTGCGAACCCGGATCCTCCGGTCTCTGCCTCCCAAAGTACTGGGATTACAAGCGTGCGCCACCACGCCCAGCATACTTGAAGTTTTTAATAAATAAAAATTGGTTATACTTATTCAATGCTATTCTTGAGAGTTCATTGGAAACAATAGATACTAATTATGGACAGGTAAATTTCTAAGAATGAGCATTATAAACATATTACTCTGGATTTCTTTTCATCAAAGAGATTCAGAGGCTGGACCATCACATCTTCTTATCTTTGTGATATCAAAAGGTTGAAACGAATGGATTTTGAAGTTCCTTCCAACTTCAAGATACTCTATTATTCCTTAGTTCTAGCCAGTGTTGTAACTTGGCACATTTTCAGAGCTGAAAGGCTGGTTCTGCATGCATCAGAATGCTCGGAACCCATGTATGAACCCAGAGTTTCTCCCCCTTATTTCATGGAAGTACAGAATGGTGAAGTCCATCTGCTTCTCTCTTTGTGGTTAATGTGGTATTTGGAGGATGCATAGATCTTTTTCACTGCCTGAATCCTCACTGAGAAAGCTCTCACCCACCATTGAGACTAGGGGAAACCCTACTCTAATACAAAAATCGAACATTACCTTCATTGGTCAACCCAGACCACAAGAGTTTTAGTCCTTTAATGATAACTGGTTCTCCCAGAGAGAATCACATAGCAAACTATTATGCTGCCTTTACCTGTTCCCCATGTATATTATTCAGTTTTTGTATTTGGACACATTCTGGGCTATAGCATAAAAGTTTCTGAGCTTCAGTAACAATGGAACATTACCAAAAATTAACTTCTAGCATGAAATAAATTAATGAATAACATGAAATTAATTTGAGGAAATTGATAATATTTGGAATGATAGATGAAAGACCCTACCCTGACCCTAGCTATGTGAGAAATCTTAGTGTCAGGCACGTTAATTTTCTAAACTTTAGCTTCTTTCACTGTACTGTGCTATTGTCTCTGTCCTGCTATTTGGAATAGCTAATTCTGGTGCTTAAGTAAGGCAATACATTTGAAAAATTCTTGTAAAATATAAATCATTGCTAAAATGTGAATAAAGTGGAAGTTGATAATCTTAGAACAGCAAATACATCTGTAAATGGAATTCATAATCTTTTCAAAATATAACTTTGTATATGTTTAATATTCTTGTTACCTCTTTTGAGGGGCTTGTTAAGAGATTTACATTTGGAGAATCACATTTAAGTAGGCTTGCTTCTCTGTGATGTTAGGCACATGCTTTCTACTTGAGTCTTAGTTTTCTCACCTGTATCAAGGAAAGTTTGATGTTACATTATAGAGTTTTTATAAAAGTTAAATATGTCGATAATGTGAACATATCCAGCCCAGTGCCCAGCATATTATGAGCAGTCACAAAATGATTGTTACATTTGAATCTAGAAGTTTACCAGATAGATATCATTAGCAGCAGCAATTGGCTTAAGTCCTGTTAAAAATTCAGTTTTTCACTGTACTAGAGGCAGGACAAATTGATATTGCCTTAGCTTTTCTTCCCTGAGGTCACTAGGATGCTGAGGTTTCTGCCACTGCTGTTTCATTTAGCTGGGTAATGATGGTATGCCTTCTCAGACACATGTTTAGTTTACCCAGAAGCTTATTGTGTGAGCAGGTTTCAGAAGACAGAGAAGTGTCTCTTCTACCTGGTCTTTTGAAAACACAATACTGTCATTGGTAACATAGATAATTCTGCTTTGTGGATTTCAGGGAAGGCCCTGGCAAGCATCAGGCCTCAGAAAGAAATGATAATAGACCCCAAACCATTGAAAATACTTATAGGAAGGAAAACGCCCCTCTAGCCTATGGACAGAGAGAGTTGCTGACTGTTCCCTACACTTTACTTTTCAAAGAATAGAGCAGGTTGGCAGGGGAAGAAGTTTCAATGCTAAAATATTATTGCACTTTGATTACTCTTGAGATGTGTTGGTCCCTTGGATTTCTTCCCTTTTTTTATGGGGCAGGTAGCCAAAACAATCAGCCTCCTCAGTTTTTCATTATACTCCTGTTGTTCATGCCTGGGCCCTAGTAGGCTTGAGATTGTTATTAAATGAATGAATGAATGAATGAATAAATGATATGGCAGTACTTCATTTCAAACAGATATGGCAAGAAGCAAAGATCTGTTCCAAGTGAGTCCCAATAGCTATTATTCACAATAAGTTCAGCATTACTAGGTGGAACTTTCTGTCAGGTTTAGCTACAGAAGAGGGACCTATATAAAATATGTATTAAAGCTGACAGAATGAGAAATGTCCTGAAGAACCAGAGGAAAACTTTGTATCTGAAAAGTGTTTGGTTTTAAGAACAACAGGGATAGAGATGGTGTCTGATCTGTGAAATTAAGGCAAGCAGATGTGAAGTGGGCAAAATCTAAAATTAGAAAACTACATTTGATAAATGATACAATTGCTAAATTAAAAATTAAGATAGAAAAAATCAACCCAATGTAGAACACAAAATTGAAATATTCACTGGGCATAATGATGCATGCCTGTAACCCAGTACTTGGGAGACTGAGACAGGAGGATTGCAGGTTTAATACCAACGTGTAGTCACTTAGCGAGACCCTATTTCAAAATAGAAATAAAAAATAGGGTTGGGTGTGCAGCTCTGAAGTAGATCACCCCTGGATTCAATCCTCAGTATCACAAAAAAATGAAATACTCATGGAGATATTAGAAGATAGGAATAGGGTGATATAATAGTTGAAAGACATTGATATGTATTGGAATTCTAGTTCCTACTCATGAGGATTACCTGATTTAGAGGTGAGGGGTAAAATGCACAGAAGAGAAGAAATAGTCCATGAAATAACAAAACACACTTGAATTCTTCCTTAGAGGAACATTTGAACATGCAGATCATAAAGGTTTGCAGCATTGAAAAAAATCAGAGCTAGATGTATAGATGTGTTATTTTAATTTTATTTTAAATGCAAGAATAAAGAAAGTATATCTTCATACATCAAGAACTTTTCAAAGTTGCCTATACAGGAAAAGATAAAAATGCCTGTTAGACATTTTCTGTATAACATGAAGCATCAGAAGGCAAAGCAATGATGACAGCAGTCTTGAGGAAAAAGAACGGTCCCCAAGAAGTATATGTTGACCTAAAGTATTGTCCTCTATTGAAATCCTAGGGACAAACAAGCCATCAAATGCTCTATATGTAATACGTCCTTCATGTTGAAATAGAAAGAGAGAGAGAGAGAGAGAGAGAGAGAGAGAGAGCGCTAGAGCTTTCTCAAAAATGAATCTAAATTTCAAGATGAGGAAAGTGGTGATACAGACTATCTGACAATGCTCTATGAAGCCAATTAATCAAAGTGTAGTGCTATAACACTGAATCTTCTCTAGATACAGCTGTCTTAAATTTAGGAGAGGCATAGAGGAGAAAGCCTCATTTCAACTTCTAGCTTCGGCTACCTTCATCAACATGATCAGAAGCCCTGCTCTTACTGAGTTGGAGAGTTAGACTCTTCAAGATTAATAGAGTGACATTACATTTGGATTTTCATCCTCAATTGTATGCCCTCCTATTCTAACCATCTCAAAAAGCAGGAAGATTGAGTGTCATTTCCTTAAACCAATAGATACAGGACTATTGTTTGGGGATCATTCGGCCATTGCCATTATGGTGTCAAAGCCCTTTCCATTTCACTTCCAGTGTCAAGAATAAAGCATGAATTTTTTTCTAAACAGATAGTTAATTTATACATACACTTTTAAAAAGGTAGCCTTCTCAGCCTCCCTGAGACTAAGGGTTTTGCTGCAGGAAGTGCTCTTTTGAAAGGTTGGAGGCAAGAGCTTGTTCATGAGAGGAGGTTAAACTTGGTCCAGTAATTTTCCCAAATGTTTTGCATTCATGGCGACACCGTTCCAGGCTGTAGAGTGTGAGCTTTCAATCTTCCTTGGCTGTGTAAAGAAATTTCTTATTGTTTTCAAAGAGCTAAATAAATAGGGTGAGGTACACTAATTTCAGAATCCTGAGAAAGCAATTACTGCAAGGCTTCTGGCTTTTAAGAAAATTGCTTTTTGGTGTGGGACAGAGATATGGTGGGTGCAAGGAGGGAGAAAGAGAGAAAGGCAGGTATTGGCAAAATAATGAAATGTACTGTTGGTAAAGGTGTGTATTTTATATATATGTATATAGTTTTTTACTAGGCTATGATTGGCCAAAATCCAAAGTAAATATTTTATTTAAGTTTATTTTTTCTGAAGGCAATCTTTATGATTTTTGTTGCTGTATTTTTAATATATTAAAGTTTGAGTGTTTCAGTTTCACATTTAATTCAAGAGCCACTTTTTAATTTATTTTTACATTGACAAACAAAACATGTATTTATGGTGTGCAACATATTTGTAAGTATGTATGTGCTGTGGAATGGCTAGATTGAGCTGATTACTATATGTACCAAGTCACAGATGTATCATTTTTTGTTGAGATACTTAATATCAACTCTCATAGCAATTTTGAAGTATAAAATGTGTTGTTATTAATTATAATCCCCATGTTATATGATATCCTGACCTTGTTCCACCTGTCTCACTGATACTTGCTATCCTTTGACCAACATCTCCCCAATCCCCAAACCTACTACTGGGAACCACCTCCCACCTCCATTAGGTCTGCTCTCACTCCACTAAGGTTTCTCCTCCTTTGTCTGGAGTCCCTGCTATGTCTCAATTTCTCCCCAGCTTCCACATGAGGGAAAGCATCCCACCTTTCACTTTTTGTGACTAATCTCACTTAGCATAATATTCTCCAGTTCCATCCATTTCCCTGCAAATGACATAATTTTGTTCTTCTTTATGACTGAGTATAATTCCATTGTGTGTATATCTCATAATTTTGTAATCTATTCATCTGTTGGTGGACACCTAGGCTGGTTTCATAATTTGGCAATTATGAATTGTGCTGCTATAAACGTAGCTATGCATGCATTACTATGGTAGTCTGGTTTTAGTTCTTTTGGGTAGATACCCAGGAGTGGTATAGCTGAGTAATATAGTAGGTTCATTCCCATTTTTCTGAGGACCCTCCACACTGTTTTCTAAAGGGTTGCACTAATTTGCAATCCCACCAACAATGTATCAGAGTTCCTACTTCTCCACATCCTTGACAGCATTTATTATTATTTGTGTTTTTAATGATTATGGCCACCAAATTTTACTGAACAAAATACACTATAAAAATTGAGTGAAGAATAATTTTATTTTGATACATGTAAACCTGTTAGTTTTAAAGAGGGACCTGAGAATCTTCTTCATAATTCTTCTCATAGACTAGGTTATAATTTTCCAATTCTGTTTCTTGGCATATGTTACATTTAATTGTAGTTAAGCAATGCAGAGCTCCTTGGAAAATGGTGTTGATATCCTTCAACCTTTGAAACCACTGGTAGAGAACTCATTGGCTCTATCCAGATGGGGGGTGGGCATCATGCCCTTCCAAAATAAGCCTCATTTGTTCCTCCACAAAATCATGCTACAACCATCTCCTACTTAAGACCCATACCAAGTTCTTTCTTTAGGAATCTCTCTCCTGTTTCCCCATCCCACATATGCATTCACATTCTCTTATCTCTTAGGTTGCAGGTATTACTAGAATGATAAAATTGAACTGTCAACTGACTTCCTATTAAGTTAAGAAGTTTGTCCTTTTACCCTAGATCTTAACTCAGTTTCAACCACTCTCCACTTGTGTACTTTGGGGAAAATTACTTCCTCTAAGTGATCTTTCATTTTCTTTTCTAACCTTTCTTACCCCAGTGTTCTTTCTTGGAATATATATATATATATACATACATACATACATATATATATATATATATATACATATATATATGTATATATAAATATACATTTATATTTATTCTTTGCATTGAGCCTCATAATCAAAAATTACTGGTTCTCCTCTCCTTTTTCCATTTGTCTTTTCTTTTTCTTTACCCTCCATGAGCAGACAATTTAAATATGCCAGTGTTGTGTGAATTGGGTTCCTGATGGACACTTAAAATATATTTGTAGATTAAAAGCTGAATGAATAAAAGAGGAATGACATTTTCCCTGGAACAGTGGACCTTTAAAAAAAGAACTAGAATAGAGCAATCATTCTATTTTCACAATAGTTTTTATTAAGGTAAAAAAAGCATAAAAATAAATGACTATCTTGAATCAGGATCATTACAGTTGTGTCAAGTAAGACATTTTATAAAATCACAGCTTCCTTTCCCACTCTGTCAAGCTAAACCCACATGCTAAATGTACTACAAAAGCCTCACTTAAACTACAGTCAAGACCAAGAGTACACTTTGAGATTTTACAGAATTAAATGACCTTTGGAATTTTTAATATTACTTTCCCCCTTAGTAGATTGCCACACTTATATAAAATCTGAAATAAGAACTTGTCTATCAGCACTGGCCCCTTTCTTTCTTCTTCCCCACAGAGCACCCTGCTTTGAGGAAACAAATAAGTTGCTTAACTGTTCTTAGTGAGAGGAATAGCTCTGAAAGATTTTGCTCATCCATAAAGATTGATGCTCATTGCATTCGTCAGTATTTACAGAGCTATAATCTAAAGATTTGACCACATAACGTAGAGGAAGAAATATGTATTTGCTCACAGTTTTCCAGTTCAGTCCATGTGAGGCTGGGCGCCGTGGATCTCAGGGCATGCCAGCAGCCAGAAGCAGAGAGGGAGAGCACAAGGCTTTGCTCTCACATCATGAAGGCCAGAAACAAGAAAGAGATCAAGGGGAGAAGGAACCATATATAATCCCCAAGGTTGCACCCCCAGGGACCCACCTTCTCCAGCCTCACCCTACTGGCCTCGGATACCACCCACTTTATCCACTGCTGGGATTACAACCCTGGTGACTCAGTTGCATCAACTCCAAACACCAATTTATGAGCTCTTCAAGGGGCCATTCTATAAATAACTATAACAGTCATCCAGCTCCTTTTTAAGGTGACTGGTTAAGTATAGGGCTTTAGCTCTGCTGAGTAGGGCATGACTTCAGGGACTAAAGCAGACTTGCTTAAAGGAATGAAGGAGGTTTACTGCATGTCTAGAAGACTTGGGAAGGAGAGTGAGGTCATCCTGGCTAAGGATGAAAGAAAAATTAGAGAATAAGCCGGGCGTGGTGGCACACGCTTGTAATCCCAGTACTTTGGGAGGCGGAGACCGGAAGATCTGGGTTCGTGGCCAGCCTCAGCTCTCTCTCTCTCTCTCTCTCTCCCTCTCTCTCCGCTTAGTGAGGCCCTCCACAACTTCATGAGACCCAGTTTCAAAATAAAGTATAAAAAATAGGGCCGGGGGCGTAGCGCGGAGGTAGAATGCCCCTGTATTCAATCCCTGGTACCGCAAAAAAAAAAAAAAAATTAGAGAATGAACAGAAATACCCATTTCATATTTTTATTTTTTAACTTTTAACTACACTTTTATTGGTATATTACAATTATACTGTTTTTACATATTATAATTATGAGTATGTATATATTGTAATTATGCATCATAGTGAGGTTCATTGTGATACAAACGCACGTACACAGCTCTTGGTGTATTTCCCTCCAGATCGCACCCCACTACCCCCTTACATGTTAATGAGATTGATAGTGATACTTTCACATGCAGTCATAGCATTATTTGAATTATTTCCTTCAAGCCTCCCTTTTCCCCTCACCACCTCCTATCCCCAGTCCCTTTCCACTATTCTACTAGTTCCTCTCCTCATTTATCTGAAGTCCCTTGTTTCTCATTTTCTCTCTAGCTATCACATATGGGAGAAAACATTTGACGCTTGTCTTTTTGAGAATGGCTGATCTCACTTAGCATGATATTCTCTAGTTCCGTCCATTTTCCTGCAAATTACATAATTTTGTTTTTCTTTATGGCTGAGTAAAATTCCACTGAATGTATATACCACATTTTCTTTATCCATTCATCTGTTGATGTACAAGTAGGTTGGTTCCATAATTTAGATATTGGGACTTGTGATGCTATAAACATGGTTATGCATTTATTACTATAGTATTCTGACTTTAATTCTTTAGAAAAGATACTAAGGAGTGGTATAGCTGGGCCATATGGTTATTCTATTCCTAGTCTTTGGAAGAACCTCAATACTGATCTCCATAGTGGTTGTGCTAATTTACACTCCCACCAACAATGACCTCCACATTAGCAAATGTTGGACCAATTATCTGTCAGACAATCAGTCATGGAGACTTGATGCTTACATCCAAAGATGTCTACTGAAGTATCCTTTATGTCTCTGTTTTGTGGAGATGTAACAAAGTGCTACTACTTCAAAGTCAGTGCAGGTAAAATCAGAAGCTGACAACAGGAGAACACCCAGTGCTGACAATAATTTTCCAAACTGCAAGAGAAAAAATACAACACAAACAAAATTGTGTGAAGAGTACCTTCTCATTACTACCCTCTATATTTTCACTTGCTTTTCTGTCTTAATTTTCTTTGTGGGAAATACATTCTTGCTTTATATTATGACACTAAAACTAAGGGTGATGCTGATGATTATTTTAATTATTACAACACTATTACAGTTGTCCCTTGGTATCCATGGAGAACTCATTCTAGAACCTCCCACAGATACCAAAATCTGTGGATGCTCAAGTCCCTGATGTAAAGTGGCATAGTATTTTTCTATAGCATCCTCCTATATACTTTAAATCATTTCTTGATTGTGTATGACACATAGTAAAATGTAAATGCTATGTACATAGTCAGACTATTATTCAAGGAATAATGACAAGAAAACATATCTATAGATGTTCAGAACAAACACATTTGATTTATGAACATTTTCTATTTATGATTCATTGAATTCACAGATGCATAAGCTATGGATATGGAGGGCAGCATGCACTATGTAGTGGATACTATGGTAAAATACTCTTCATGTATCAAATGGTGAATCTATGTCATTCTTTACATCACCCTGACCATCCATCTTTGGGGTTTGGTCTTATGATAGAATGTATTTCACACCCCTCTCTTATCTCATTCAGTAGAAACATCTAAGCGAGTTTCTGTACCTCAGGTCCTACAGGTAGACTTAGCTGTTGAGAAAATCATTAGCATTTCATGAATGCTACAGACACAATTAACAACCTGGAAGTTATTGTTTCAGACAAAAATATTAGAAAACAG
This sequence comes from Glis glis, assembly GCA_004027185.1. Classification (NCBI taxonomy): domain Eukaryota; kingdom Metazoa; phylum Chordata; class Mammalia; order Rodentia; family Gliridae; genus Glis; species Glis glis. The sequence goes on along the minus strand of PVJS01018378.1, from coordinate 1,011 downwards.
AAAATAAAATATAAAATCAAACTTTGTTTTGTATTTTCATAGCTGCACAACAACTATACTTCTACAAAGAACTATACACACTCCTGGGTATCTTTTCAAAGGGACTAAAATCTGAATATGATAGTAATACATGCATATACTTGTTTATAGCAGCACAATTCATAATAGCCAGATTATGGACCCAACCCAGGTGTTCATCAGCAAATGACTAGATCATAAAATTATGGGATATACACATAATGGAATTTTACTCAGCAATAAAGAAGAACAAAATTATGTCATTTGCAGAGAAATGGAAGGACCTGGAGAACATTATGTTAAGTGAGATTAGTCAGTCACAGAAAGTGAAGGGTCATATGTTTTCTTTCATATGAGGAAGCTAGGGAGTAATTAGGATACCAGAGTGACTCCAGATAATGGAGGAGAAACTCCAGTGGAGCCAGTGTGTTGGTATTGGGGAGGGAGAGGGAGAATTAATGAAGGAAACACTTCCACTGACATTATGTACATATCTGAAAATACCAATGCCAATCTCAATATTTTGTATGGGGAAGAGGGGAGTTGGGAAGGAACTGGGGGAAAACTTACCAAGTGCTGTGTGCTTATATGTCACTGTCATTATGAACTACATTAAGATGTGAGATTTTGATGCACTAATAAAAGTATAAAAATAAAAATAAATTTATAATAAACAAATAATAGCAAATATTTCAGATTACAAAAATGTGCCTGTAATTTTTCCACCCTCAAGAGTTTTTAATTATTTGTTCATCAAGTGTTTTCTAACATTTTGTAATAACCCCAGAATAAAATTTTAAGAGCCGGGCGTGGTGGCGCATGCTTTTAATCCCAGTACTTTGGGAGGTGGAGACCGGAGGATCCGGGTTCGCGGCCAGCCTCAGCTCTCTCTCTCTCTTTCTCTCTCTCTCTCCCTGTCTCTCTCTCTCTCTCTCTACTTAGTGAGGCCCTCCGCAACTTCGTGAGACCCGGTTTCAAAATAAAGTATAAGCT